>PVHY01005395.1:0-83707 GCA_004024945.1 Uropsilus gracilis | reverse complement strand
TTTTTTTTTTTTTTTTTTTTTTTGGAACTAGGTCTTACTACGTGGCCCGGGCAGGACTCGATCTGCAATCCCCAGCCCCAGCCGCTTCATAGGCTGAAGCTTATAGGCATGTGCTACCGTGCCTGACGACCACCGCCATTCTGCAGGCCTTTGGCAGCAGGAGTGTGCTGTTCTTTGTTGGCTGTGTCTCTGTGCCAGGTTTATGGTCGTAGCTCCCTGGTGAATGGTATGCAACGCTCTTTCTCATGTTTGTTCTCACAGTTCATTGCTCTATGAACTTGCCTTGCTCTTTTTGAGTCCAGCCTTAGAGGCATGTGTTTTTAGAGTCTTTCTTGGGGTTCCTTGTCTCTTCTGTTTCTTTGAGGTTTTGTCTGGCTGTACTTGCTGCTGGTGTGGGTGGTTAGGTGGAGTGGAGGTTAACTGAGAGGGGTCTGTGGTGAACCCCTCCCCCCCCCACACTCGGCTTCTCAGCAGGCCTCAAATATGCGGTGTCTGTGTACTGGCCACCCCGGCGGGTCCTGGAAGTGGGCCCCAGCCACTCCCCCTCCCCACCGCACGGGGAGGGGCGAGGCCCGATCACGCTGCAGGCACAGTGGCGGCCAATGTCTGAGCCAGTGGCGGCGTGGTGGCCCACGCATCCCTCAAGCACGCACGATTCGCCTCACCCACCCTCCAGAGGCAGATGAAGTCGGCCAGATTCTATCCTTTTTTTTTACTTCATTACTAATGTTTATATTCAGTTATCTGTAAGAATTGTTTAGAGAAAATTAAAATATATCATGACCTCCTCCAAAATTATTTTCACTCATAGCTGAAATTCTCCTTCATTGTTTTCTACCAACTGTAAACTCTTTTAATAATTGAGACTGAAATGCAAAATGCAAAAGTTAAACTGAGTCATGAATGACCTAATTGTAAAATGCTATGAAAAGTGAAAATCATTTTCCTAACAAGAGAGTTCCCAGGTATCTCTTTATCTAAAAGCAAAAGGTAGAGAAACTTAAAAAAACAAAACAAAACAAAACACCCCAAACCAAACAACAACAACAACAAAAAAACAGGGATGATTCAAGTGCGTAAATTCAGCAGGAAAAAAAAAAAATCTATATTTCTGTCTTCCCTAGAGAAAGTACCAGAAAGAACTAGTAAGGTACAGGCCTAAGGCACCTTTATATACATTCCTTTTCCTTATGCCATAATCACAGAACAGCCTAAATAACCTATGAACCAACACTTTCAGATTAAAGAGTTCCAGTGATTTCAGGTAAGTAAAACAAATAATTTTAGAAACTTTTTAGAAACTTTGAAATTTATTAAGTTAAAGAAAAATATATTGAGACATATTCAACCTAAATTATAATTATTACTTATAACATACTACATTGGGGTTAGGCTGAAGAACAGGGAGCCAGAGTATAAAATGGAAATCTGCAACATAACATAATTTAACCATGCAAAAAGCAATGTTTTCCATGTGAAGAAAATCCTTTAAATATGTAAAGACAGGATATTAAATTAATCAGATAATCATAGAATTTTTATGGAATGAAATTTAGAAATATTTAAATGTACTCCTTCAAAGGTTTTTTAAGCTAAATAATCATACATGTTTCAGAAAATGGATATACAATCCTAATTTGAATGTTGATTTTATAGTTTTCTTAAAGAGTGCAGGCAAGTCAAGAGGGTCAATTTTCTCCACATTTTTTTTATTGAATCATATATATATATATATATCAATGTCACAACTATTGTCATTATTATTGAATCTATTGTGTTAGAAGATGAAAATAAAACTGGTTCATCTTTAAAGTTCAAATGTCGCTAAGTCTATGCATTTACAGTACTCACCTTGCTTCCCAAAGATATCGTATTTTTTTGTTTTAAGGTAAACATAGTAAGTGTTATGATGTAAGTCAGATGTTATTGCTTCTGCCAGGCTATTCTAAAAAATTTGCTTTGAGTTGTAAATCTGGAGAATCATAAAATAAATATGAGGATACCTATGTTTATAGTTTTGCATATAATCTGTACAGTAAGATACCTCATGTTCCTTTTGAACATTTTATACAAACAAGGCATTTCCCGTTAGCATCTTTATAAAAATACTTCGGTAGCACTTGACTCTATAGGAATGATATCTGTGTGATGTTAGAATGTGACCATGAAAGAAGAGAGAGAGAGAGAGAGAGAGAGAGAGAGAGAGAGAGAGAGAGAGAGAGAGAGAGAGAGAGAGTGAGTGTGTATGAATGTGTATATATGAACCTTTTCACCAAAAGGTGATAATATCAACAACAATGTGCCAGGGTGTAAGTTTGATGTATTTGGCTTAGTCATACATTTGTAAAAGTTTCACCTTTTGTCATGTAGTGATGTAAACCTTACATACTAAAGAAGGAGGTAATTGTTTATTATTTGTAACCACTTGTTCTCAAGTGGGATGATTTGGCTGTCTTTGAAGGACAGTCTTTGAGTATAAAATACATTCTAGACATGCAAGAGGCTTCCATGAACATTAGTGATCAGCAATACCTGTTATACACCTTGGACTGACAATGTAACCATGTAGGCTCATATTTGAAAAAGTTACCAGTTTCTCTTTATTGGACAGGATTTTCATCTTTTTCAACTCAGTGTCTTTTCTTATGTTAGTTTTTTTCAAACAATTGCGATACATTAATATGCTGCTGAATAGCATCAATTTTCAGACCCACAAAGTCAAGCAAAACAAACAAAAAATGTTTGCCTCATTTTCTAGCCTTTGAAAATAGCATCAGTATAAATTTTAGGGTTCATAACACTCAGTGATCTGATCTAATTTTAACTTTTTGTTAGTTTAAGTAGTTTTTATGTGAATTATCTAATGTGTTTCAGAAACTTAGTTCCTTGAGTTTGAAGAGACCACACAGTCACTATTCACCTGAAAGATATTCATTTCTCTATTTCCATTACCCATTACAACACTAAATGGCCATTTTCCATTCTCCTCAGAATTATTTTTGCATTTGCTCTACAGTATCTTTACTGTAGAATATTGGTAACTGGGATTAGGTAAAAATTCCCACCACAGATATTTGCCTTTGGAAATAAAATGTGTTTATTTTCCAATATTATTTTTTGTGATTTTTATTTTGGTATAGTTTCAACTTACAGAAAATCAAAAATAGTGTAGGAAACTAGTAAGATCCATTTCATTGATTGTTTATATTTTTCAAAATTTGCCTTATTCACTCATTCTATCTCATCTATTGAATATTACTTTTCAACATTAGTGTAAATTGGAAAAGTTGTGTTCAAATATCTTAAAACAATTGTGTGTTATTTCAGAAACAAAACTTTAGTTCATATCACCACACTAAAATTCTCAAAGTCAGAAATTTGAGCAATGGTACAACTGTGTTACTGAATTTATAGTCCATATTTGTATAATCATCAGTTGCCTCATAATTTATTTATTCACAATAAAGACTCCAGTTCAGCATACTGTATAAATGATACTGTATATAGTATACTATATCATGTCATATACTTTAATTTTCTTTAATCAGTAAGCTTTTCTTGACCTTGTGTAGACTAGGAAAATTATTTTGTAAAATATCCTTCAATTTGGGTGTGTCTTGTATCTCTTTATAATGATATTCAGGTATATCACAAAAGGGGATTTATCCTTCTTAATGCATTATAACACGTAAAAGTGATACTGGATAGTTCCAACAATTTTAATACCTTTGTCAATTCACCAGTGACTACTCCAGATAGTAAAAAATGAAGTACAATCAAATGTAATTCTCAAGTCTCCCGAAAAAGAAAAGAACTAAAACATAGATCACACAAAACTATAAAGGGAATATCATATTTTTACAATTTCCGAGAGTTCCTTTTTATTTTTTATATCTAAATACTATTTTATTTTCATCCAGTACTCCTTATCCACTTACAATGCACAGATAATTTTTTTTTCCTGCCTGGCACAAAATCTCTTGAAATTAAATACATGCTGCCCCATGGCTTCATTTTTGATCCTAAACAATTCAAATTCCACACACCTTAACATCAAATGTCTTCAATGATGTCACAATTTCCAATTCAAATTAAAAGTTTCAATTCCATTTCTGCTTTCCAGATTACAACACTTTATCTCACTTGTCATTCCTCTTACTGAAAATCCCTAGATGTCCAAGCCTTAGTCCCACCTGTTTTTTATTCATTTCAGATGACTATGATTCATTCTCTCTAGTTGTCAATAAATCCTCCAAGTCACCCCTTGACTGCATTCTTCTTCAATTTCTCTCTGAGTAATTCCTTTGCCTTCCCTCAAATTAGGGTCTTCAAAAATAAAAAAAAAAAACCATTTTAAAAGATTTTGCACTTATATTATCACAGCAGTATTAGTCTAAGATGTGGAAATGGCATAAAACCCATCAATAGATGACTGGATAGAAACTTGGTAGTATAAATATTCAATGGAATACTATTTGACTGCTAGAAAGATGGAATCAACCCTTTTGCAATAATGTGAATGGAACTTGATGTGATTATGCTAGACAAAGTAAGTCAGAAAGTGAATGGTTCTCGCAAAGCACACAAATAAACAAATAACAACAAAAACATTCAGATACTGTGAAAAATATATGACTACCAAAGAGGGAGAGAGAGGTAGACTGGAAAGGAAGGGTGCAGGGCATGAAGTGGGAAGACACTGGAACTTTGTAGACAGTGGAGGTGAGGTTTATAAACACATAGAAGAGAATATGTATAACCCAAATCTATGTAGAATTTAAATCAATAAAATTTTTATTTATGAAGAAAAAATTAAGTGCTCATCTTTCCCTGGAACTTTCTAACTATGTTTACAGGTGCTTTTTAAAAATTTCCACTTTGATTATTCTGAAAGTCATCTCTATATCACACCACTAACCTTGCTTCATTTGCAAGATTATATCATATTTGGCAAGGAAATATCATATTTTCCATGCTGCATCCCTGCTTCAATTCAGATTATTACTGGGAGTCTCCCAAGGGGTTGGCTGTAGCACCACCATCCACTTTTATCTCTATGGACTCCTGTTGCTGCTGTTGCTCACAGGTATTTCTAGGAACACTAACCATTATGTACACTGCATAAAAGTCTCTTGGGGCTTGTTTCCAAGGGAACCCAATATATGAGACGATTTATAATTTGCTGGACTTGGAAGGATGAGAATTTAATGATTTGGCAGAAAATTCTACCTAGTTCAGTGCTTTAGGGGAAGGGTAGAAATTGGCCTCTAAGGAATTTATATTTGACAAATTGTTGAGTTGCATCCACACCCAAAAGCAAGGATGGAGAAATGACCTATATATACTTACCCTCCTCCAATCATATAAAAGCAAGTTGGACTTTACAAAAGGCCCCCATTTAGGATTCTCTAGATGATAATAACACAGGGGCCTAAAATCTAGAGGTCAAGAGTTTGTGTTTTATTTTTACATTTGTTTACTTATCTGCTAGACTTCTGCTCAACCAGGTATTTAATATAACATTTTAAGTTCTATTTGGAAATTTCTTGAAGTAAAACTAATTCTCATCTATTACTGCACTACTGTAATGTTTGGTAAAATTACTTTAAAATGTTATTTAATATCATGTTTCATTACAAGCAGATTGATAAAATTAAAAAAAAAAACACATCAAGTCGCTAAAATGAAGAAAAGTGGGCCAAAGACAATTTTGAAGCAGTTATGAGGAGAAAAGAATTTTATATATTTGAGACAGTCACTAAAACATTCATTGGACTATGTAAAAAGATCAACAGTGGAATAAGTGAGTTAAAGGGGGTCAATTGTATCATAGGGAATAGAATTAGAGTTTTAGTGGTAAAATTAATCTAGTATGAACAGATATTGATTTATAATGATGTATGTCTAAAATTATATAATGCTATAATGTACTTCAATAAAAAAGGGAAAAAATGAATATAGCAACTATAACCCTTTATGTTCCTTGTCTCTACTGAGATTAACTTCTGTTTTTCAATGAGGTTGAATAAAGTCTACCCAATCAATGGTTTGATGTGATTTTTATCATCTCCATGTTAAGTATAGTTTCATACTTTCTTCATATGTAAAGTTTATAGCTTGTATTATAATAGATTAAAATGACAAATATACTTTGAATATATTAGATATATATGGGGCACTATACCAACACAAACCATGGAGCTAAAATTCAATCATTCTACTCTTTAATTGCTACAAAATAATCTTCCTGAAAATATATGCTGTTACGAACTTAATGCTTGTATCCCCCAAAATTTATATGTGCTAATACTCTATGTGATGGTTTTGGAGATGAAACCTTTTGGATGTAATTAGAGTTAGATGCTGTCATGAAAGTGGAGTCCTCATGTTGGAATTAGTGCTAGTACTAGAAGGTACATTAGAGAGTTTGCTTCCTCTCTGCAGTACATGCAGTGAGGAAGTTACATGAGGCCAAACCAAGAAGGTTATGATCTGCAAGTCAGGAAGAGAAATATTACCAGAAAACATGTCTGCCTGAGCCTTTATCTCAGACTCCACAGCCTCCAGAACTATGTGAAATAAATGTTTGTGTTAAGCCAACCAATATTTTGTTGTTGCAATTTGAGCTAAAATATGTATTTTATAGGAAAGTAAATAGTGTTAATGAGAAAATGCACAATGAAGACTGACTAAGTCACTTACTATTGGGAAATTTTTGTACCTTAGGTATACTAGTCAACAAACCAGCAATTAATTTTAATTTTTAAACAAAGCACCAATTCTTAGTAAGACTTTGAAACATATTTGTGCTATTTGTCTTAACCTAGAAACATATCTTGCAGCGTTATAATTTTTGAGAATTTAAATAGCTTATGGCAATATTTTCTTTATATAATGTGTCATATTTTCTTCGTCTCAGTGTTTGTTTCTGATTTCTATTTAAATGTATGTTTATAAAAAGTTTTTCTCCTTAGACTATATGTAGAGTTGTGCTGTTATGGCAAAGTTAGAATTTTAAAGATATCTCTACTTTTTCTATTAAAAGTAGTATTCAATGTCAATTTTCCAAGCAGAGAACAATATTTCAGCACCACAGATAAAACAAGAAATATATGAAACATTCAGAAACATCTGTCAGTCTCCAGTGAATACTCTGCAATCAATCTGTACTATCATAAAATAAGAATAGAGGTCTTTACCTTGAATTACTCATACACAGTACCTCATTAACTAACCTAGCCAATCAATCAGAGTTACTGCAAGGGGCATGATAGGACTTTCGGGGAATATAACCATTTTCCTCATTAAGTACTAACAAGCCAGTTCTAGTTCTCATACTTTTCTGATATCACTTTGTTCCCTACATTTCCTCCCTGCCCATTAACTGTAATCCTAATAATCACATATCTGCTTATAACCACCTGCCTTTTGCGTTTACCTGCTGTATCATTTTTGAACATATTTCCCTGAAAGTTACAGATTTTCTTCCTTTGGCAAAACTGTCAGTCCAAAATAATCTTACCTTTCATTTATGAGCCTGCTTCAATCTCTTAAGCAGTCCAGTAATAAAATAGTAGCTGAAAGTTTGAGTGACTATAAAATAAACTGCATAGAACTTGGAACAGTGGGTGAGGTTCATAATAATGTCTCATCTATTAGGTTCTTCTTGGTACAAGGTTGCTAACTAATTGGACAAGAAATTCCCTGAGAATTGGCAGAGGGCATTCTGTTTATAGGAGGAACTCTAAAATGATGCCTGTGTAGAACTTTTAGTTTTAACAACAGGGTATGAAAATGCTTTTGAGGACATTACTTACAGAGTTGAAATAGGAATGCATATCAATTAAATGGTTTTCTTGAATTTGCATTATCACTGAAGTCATTTAGTTAATAAAGATAAATTGTTCACATTTGAGTTTAAGACTGAAGCACATATCTCCTTGTTTTAAACAAATTCTTTTCCCCCCTTTACTCTCTATTCCTTCATCAAATCTGTCTCTCTCAAGACAAGAATTCACGGTCAAATTTTGGAGGTAGTTAGGATTATATATTTTATCTTCAGATGCCTTAATTCTTTTATAGGGAATGTGGTTCTTATAGTAAGTTCCTTAGAATCTAAAATTTTGCCCAGATTATTACAGGTAGAAAGTTCAACCTGGGACTGAGTAGCTTTTGTTTTTCTTGTATTATTCCTCAAACTTATACTCTAGTAGTATGAATTATGTAACTTACACTTTTTGTAAGTTATTATTCCTATATGAAAAAAGTACAAAAAATGGTAAAATCAAATATTAGTTGACTTCTCATATTATGCTTTCTTTAGTAACTTGTTGAGCAGTCATTTGTAAAAGATGAATCTTTTCATCTCTCTGTTTTTTTGTTTTTGCAGGATTCATTTAAACATCGATAGAGCTCACAGAATGGTTTTCCAGAGTCCAGGCAATCTGAAAATAGTCATTTGAATGAAATTGTTTAAATAGCTTCCTGTCACTTCCTGAACTTACTTTGACTACAGACAAAACCATAAAAAAACAGTAAATTATGACCACTAACACTGATTAATATATGGTAATGATAATTAATCCCATGAAGGGATTGAATTGTAAAAAGCTAGTACTTACTCATTTAGCAAAATTTATTATTTTGTACATTATACAAAACACTCATATGTAATTAAGTCCTATACCATCAAAATAGAGAAAATTTACATCTTGCTAAACATTTTAAGTATTTTATCAAAAAGTTCAAAGTATTTAATAGGATCAATTAGTTTTCAAACAAAATAATTCTTTGAATAATCTTTGACCATAGTAGTAAATATATTATAAGCCAAAATTCTATTTATTTATAAGCTTAGTCACCAAGATGATATTTAATATAATTCAAAATTTCCCATATAAACTAAAGCCTTACAATTAAAAGACATGACTACAGAAGAGTTATTAAGCCCCTGTGGTAAATAGTTTAGATGTTTCTCAAATATTTAAAATTATATCTTCTATATAGCTCAGCAATCCAACTCCTATGTATCTACCCAAAGAATATAAAACACACTAGTTTGAGGGCGTATATGTGAGTCTATATTCATGATAGTATTATTTGGAAAAGTTAATTTACGGACAGATGCCCAATGACAGATAAATGGATTAAGACATATGCTGCATATACATACATGGAATGTTACTCCACTACTAAAAATGATGGAATCTTAACATTTACTGCAACATGAATGGAATTGAAAAGTATTATGCTAAGTGAAGTCAGAGGTAAATACCCAATGATTTCACTTATGAAAATAGAGAAGCAAATGAAAGGAATGGGCAAAACTAAAACAAACCTTAAAAATCTATCCATAGATTGAGGCTCAGAAGGGGAGCAGGGGAGATATAAAGAGGGAACAAATTCAATTGGAATATGGTAGAGGACTATGGGTACACTGACGATGGATCTATTTTGGTAATATACATCCTATGCTCTAAGTCATATTATCATATGCAGTATTGTCAACCAATGTTGCCTCAATTAAGAAAAAAGCAATTTAAAAAGAAGAGAACACTATAATTATGAAATACAAACAATACTAGCATATTGTAAATTAAAAAACATGAAAAATGGTAACTACATCATAATTGAGTTACATTATAGTATAATATGAAATGACATTCAAAGAAAAAGCTGAAAGATAAAGAAAAATTTCTTAGGACAACCTCTAGAAAATAAATATTAGTATCACCGTCCATGCATATATGTTCTTACTGAATTACTACAGTAATTCTTATTGAATTAGTACAATACTAATATATAAGCATTCAAAGGCATATACTTATTCACTGAATATATTCCTTGAATTTATATAAATTCCTAAAATATATATTTTACTGCTGTTAGTTCATAAAGTGAATTACCAATATATATGTAACTAGTTTACTTTTTTTGTATTATAACCTTATGATAGGTGTTTTAATGCATTTAACCTTTCATCCTAATTTGCTTTTTTTTCCAGAATAAATTCACAGGAGTAAGATTTCTAAATAAAAAATTGCAAAACCTTTGTCACCTTAACAAAGAAGTCAACTTTAGTTGACTTAAAAAAAAAAAAAGCATGAACTAAATGTTCCTCATTTTATGAATACTTTTCAACCAGTATGGATGTAGCCAGTGCCCAGTACCCCTTCATTATTGTAGAAGCCCATATTTTTGACTGACAGAGAATCATTTGGAAAAAGTAGTGAGTATACATTTCTTGGGCTCCCTTGCAGTTACTCAGCTCTGCTTAATGAGATAAAATCAAATGCAAATGTGCCATGTGGCAGGTTTTAGTATAATTTCTGAAATTAACTTAAGGATGCCTATTGCCCTTCTTACTCCTTTTTCCTTTACGTTTGCTGGAAATTGATGGGATGGGATGGGAAGATGTGCTCATGAGAACAAGGATCATGTCCTAGGATCCTGAGCTGGAGGGACCCTAGTTCTTATACAGCACCACCTTTCTGGGCCTGGATTTGCAGGTATTAGATTTTACATATGATAAAATTTATTTTTTATTTTTATCTCTGCTATTTTGATTATCTGCTACATGCAGCTCAATCTAACTATCTTATTATCAACTTTTTTCTTATTTTGTTTCAGATTTTTTGTGCTAGTTGTATGACATGTCCATTACAACTACTTGAACTCATACAATAAGTAGAGTTTTAAAACCAAGAGCCAGTTTCAGCAAAACGGAGATTATGTTAAATGATTCAGAAATGAATTATCATTAAAGAGATGTGCAGTCATGAATTCCAACCGCCTTATAAAAACTTGCTTTACTCATATCAGCAGTTGAAAATGCAAATGATCATTCCCATAAACACATGACCTATTGATAATTTTTTTATTTTAGACAATAATTTGAATTTCACAAAACCAAAACCATTGAAAGAATGTTTATAAACCATTGGTACTTTTCTTTTGAGGGTATTTTTTATTATCCCTAAATGGAAAAACCAGATTTGCTAATTTAAAATTATTAATACAACATTCAATTGATTTACTATGGGCCCACACTTAACACTTGAAGCTTGAGATTTACTATAAAGAAGAAAAGAGCAAGTAAACAAAAATACTGACAATCAAATTCTTTGTCTCTGACAGTAGAATGGTGGTGAGCAGAAGGAAAAGATTGGGATGAGAACAGTAGCAGGGATTGAACAGTTGGTGATAGATGGTGACATTTTGAGGTGAACATGGTGTGATATATACAGTAGGTGAGTTTAGAAAGTGTGCTTCTGAGGCTTGCACCATGTTAAAAACCAGTATTACCTCAATAAAAAGAAAAATGATGTGAAAAAAAATTGGTTGTGGTCTAATTGGACCTCCCATCAGAACAACTTTCTTTTCCCTTTCTCCATTCTCTAGTACATGTCCTTTCTCAATAAGCAGATTTAATTGTAGACTTTTGAATGGAGAGATACCCACCCTGCCTTCTCCATGGTAGGAACTTAAAATATATTTGCTTAATTGAATTGAATTTACCAGTTACTTGGGGATTGAGAGCGAGTTGTATATTTTAATTGTTGACTCTTCTTCAGCATTTATGCCAACTGTTGTCATGTATCATAGAATTTTGTTTACTTTTAAGCACTCATTTTTGACTCTGATCAATGAGGTGAAAGTAATTTAGGTTTGATGTGTGGCTCCCTTATCTTAAACAGAATGACAGCTGCCTGAGAAATAACTTGCTAAATGTAAACTATGTAGTTACCCCTTGCTTGCACAATATGCTTTGTCTTAATACAAGCAGATGTAAACACAGGCCTGTAATTACTTTCTGCTATGCTTCTTTGCATTTATGGTGCTGAATATACACAGATGTTTAAACAAATTACTGCATAGTTATTTTACCTCTGATAAGATGAGAGAAAGCAACTTTTAGAGATTCATTATTTAAAAGGATATTTCCAATGAAAGAATTTATTTAATGTATGCCCATCAATTATTCATTTAAGCTCAAATGAACTTTGGTTACTTAATGTCTGACAAGTCATGAGATTTCAGCTCAATAATGATGCTATAGGTAATGAAAATATTTAATTACTTTTTAAAATTATTTGGAACATGGACCACCAAAATCACTTACAAGTTTAGACACTTGAAATGTTATTTAAACAAAGTGAAGTTTGATGCATATGTAAATCAGGAAGACTTTTATTAATATTCCTTAATGTATTATTCTCCTTGAGGTCTTCAAAGTGAACATAGTATGAAATTAAATATATTGTACTTAAGCAAGAGCCAGATTGAATTACTTCTGTCTAGAGATTTCTCAGGGTAGGAGGTATTTCCTATTATACAGAGAAGTTAAGATTCTGTTATACCCTAATGAAATATTTATGAAGCACAAAGGCAAAGGGTATCTCAAGTGGAGTATTACTCTTTAATATATGCTCAAATCTAAATACCTTCTCCATCTGCTTTATCTCTGACTATATGTTAGTATGAGTCTCATGCTCAGACCACAAAAGTGTTACTGAGTGTTAAAGATTTTAGTGACAAAGGATGTGTGATTAATAAGAACGAGTACCTTGGGAATGTTATTTAAATTTTGTGTCATCTTGTTTGGAATAGAGGAGAGTTTTATCTATTCATGAAGTGAAATGTATTTTCATTCATTGGTTTACAACTAGATAACTTGGTGACAAATACATTATTTTCTATGTTCACTACATTTATTATTATAGAAAAATTGTATGCAGTAACTTTGTGCCACATATAGAAAAGTTCATGATTTATATCTGTAGCACAGAGTTTGGGGTAATGTTTCATATTGCGAAGAAAAACTTGACCTGTGTATTCCTCATATTCATGGAGCAGCTTATTTTTATCTTTCTGCTTATATTTTCATGATTTCTGTTTTACAGGTAATAAAAATATGTTTTTTTAATTTTATGATATGTTTACTTAAGAAAAACATACATGCTTGTAATTCAGTTTTACAGATTATTATTTACTGTTTTTACACTGAGTAGTGTATACAAGTCTGACACTATACTAATTTTGAGGACACCCTTTATATTGTCCTTATAATAGACTGATGTCTTTTGTTCATAACCTCTCTTCAGTGTCTAGAGTATGTTAACAGTGTCCATATATGTTGAATGGATAAGGATGTCATATTCATTAATGCAAACATTATAAATCAAAATACCATGTGTAAGAATTAGCTCAAGAGATAAGATAAGATAAGATAAGATAATTCTTTCAATAAGAATGAAAACTTGTTAATTTGATAGAGAAAGAATAATCTTTGCAACAAGTGCTATTGTAGCATTCATAGCAAATAAATAAGCAAACAAATTAATTAAATAAATAAACCTTAAGCTAAACTGCATACCATATGCAAAATTCATTAATGACTGATTCACTCAAGCTGTAAGACATTTAGGGAAAAATGGTAGAGTAAAAGTTTTTGTGTCTATTTAAATTTCTTAGATTAGACAGGAAAAGCATAAATCACTGATGAAGAGAACTTATAAAATGGAATTCACCAGAATAAAAAATAATTACTATGTGAAAGATGCTAGTAAGTGGGTGAAAGAGCATAATTTTATTTTTAATAGCTGAGTAGTATTCCATAAAGTATATATAGCATGACTTCTTTATCCATTCAGCCATCCATGGGTAGTTAATACCATGTCTTGAATGGTTGAGATCATGCTGTTATGAACATAGGGGTGCATAAATATTTTCATATTATCTTCATATTCTTCAGATAACTCTCTAGAAGTAGTATCAGTGTTTCATTTTATTTTCACTTATAGTTTTTAAATAAAATTCCATATTGTTTTCCACAGAAGTTATACCTTTTTATACTCCCACTAGCAATGAATGAGAGTTCATTTATTCCAAACCCTCATGAATACCCGTGCCTTTGCCATAGTGTGAAGGATACTGGAGGGAGTTATGCAAAATAAGTCTGAAGGAGAAAGATAAATACTGGATGATCTAACATATGACATATAGACAGAAATAAAATAAAGATATGGCTATAACTAAATCAAAAGTCCCTAGAAATCTGACAATAGATGAAGCTATCAGAAGAGGAGGTTGGGCAGAGGGGATCAAAGTTGGTTGGGATCTTTATGGTGGAGGATTATCAGTGATTTGTGGTTGAAGTATAGTAATATGCAGGTAGGAATCTTACCTTCAAAACATATACAATATTGTGAACCAATAAAAATAACGTCAATAAAAATAACTGAAAACACAATAATACCAAACACTAGTGGAGATGCAGAAAAACAGGTCTCTTATACACTGTTGGTAGAATTATAAATGATACAGCCACTTTGGAGAATAGGTTACAGGTATTTTTTAAGAGTAAACAGGCAACAAGTACTAGGGTGACATTCATAGCAAATAATTAAGCAAACAAATTTATTAATTGGATACATTAAAATCTAATTGTTTCACATTTGGTCACTTATCTCAGAAAAAAAATAACATGTTTACCAAGAAACCTCTATGCAAATACTCATAGCAGTTTTACTTATAACATACACAAATTGAAAACAACTGTGGTGCACCCAGACCACAGAACATTACTCAATATTGAAAAAAAACCAAAAAACAAAAAACAATTATTAATACATGTAATAACTGGGATAGATAGCAAAAATTATGCTGAACAAAAAAAGCAAACCTTTAAAAGTACATAATTTATGATTATGCTTACATAATGTTCTCAAAATAATGCAGACAAGAATAATGAAATGTTTGATAACGCAGTGTTGTTGGGAGAGAGGCTGGAACTACAAAAGGGTAGATTAAGGGATCCACTTGGAGGTGAAATGTTCTGTATATTGATTATACCAATGTTAGTATCCTGGCTGCAACTGTACTATAAGGCAGTTCTGCAAGATTTTCATTTTGTAATGGATAAAGTATATGTGGTCATTCTGTCTTTTTAAAATAAATGCTTATGTATCTACAATATCTCAAAATACAAGGAAAATCAACAGCACCATACCTGAGTCTCAATTTTTAGAGAATTTTTACTCAATTTGAATTGTGGTTGACTATTGTAATCTGGACCTTAATGATGAAGAGATTATCATGAGGGGTACACAAGCTCATAACAATTATTCTTGGGTAGAATGGGGGGAGGGATGACTGAAAGTGTATAGATGGTTATATGGCTTTAATTAAGAATCATATATTTCATAATTTTCAGTTGGTCCCAAATAACACACAATAAATCCAGAGAGGGATAGCTGTCAAAATCTGGATTAGTTCAAATCCTTTCAATGAATCTGAATATTAAAACTAAGGGAGGATATTTAACCTGTGATGGAATATCTACAAGGAAGGCTTGAGGATTACTAGAGCCAATGCTACCCACTGTATGAGGAAACCAGTCTCGTTTAGAGAGAAACAAACAAGCAGAGAGAAGCAGAGACATGCCAGAACAAGAGTTATGGCAATGGTTGAGATTCTCAGTTAACTCTGGCAAAAGGAACAAGATTCTTTGTCCTTTTCATTACATCCTTGTGGATGTACAATAATTTGTGGAGTTATTAATATTTACATGAATTGTTGACTTATGCTAGAGTTTTATTCCTTGGGATGTGAGATATTTTTTGAGGGAATGAGTTTGTGTGTGTGCATTTATATAAACTGCATATATAATTTACATATTGTTTACATATATAACAAGCCTAATACTAAAACTACTTTATTCTTGTATTTCTAACATAATTATTATATAATCAAATTGATTCCTCATTTATGGCATTTGACCCTATGAATAGTCTCTATGTTAACATCAGAAGCCAGTATATACACCTTTTATCCACTTAGCAAGAGTGCTATTTCTTAACATAAACCCACTACCTCTATTTAAGGAATCACTTCCTGTGAGCAGGGAATACTTCAAATGAAATGGGTCAGTTAGCAATACAAAGCAGTTCTTTGTCTTTATAGTGTTTCTTCTCTATTTAGAAAACCTTTTACTCAGTTGATACCTATACTTGGTTCCTTTTAAGAACCATGATTCCATGGTAGATTCTCTTCATATTATATAGTATTCCCTATGTGCTATGCAGAATCATGCCAATAATTCTTCTTAAAATATTCTATAATTTAAAGTTAAACCACTTATGTTTTTCTTATGAGGTTCCTGGAGGAGCTCTTAAATTCTTTCTCCTGCTATCAGTTTTATCAAGGATATATTCAAACAGCACATTATTGGAGAAGTTACTCAATGTCTTATAAGTGATCTCTCACCAGGATGTCTTTTCTGGATGACATACACTATGATATATTACTGAAATATCAGATGCTCATAGCAAGTACTATAAAGGTGTTACATAGACTGGTACATTTTAAAAAATCACCAACATGTTTTTTCTTTTTTCAAATTTCAGGTTGATTTAGGAAGAGAAAAGATGCTTTTGATATAGAAGTTTCAAAGACTTTCAGAGTCTTATTATCAGATCTACCAGTAGGCAGGCAGAATAACTCAGCAATGAATCAAAAATATATTTTTGCTAAGATGCTAGTTTCAGTATTATTTAGAAAGTTCAATTTCCTTTGAGATTTAATCTTCAAAATGCCTACACTTTTAAAAAATGTTCTAAAACTGTCAGTCATTCTAATGTTAAATAGCACTCACATTATTTTGTCTTTCATAATTTTTTTTCTTATAAAAGAAATGTGTAGCAAAGTAAGTATTTAAGTATTTAAAGCAGTAGTAGGAAAATTTTCTCTTGAAATTTGATCTTTGATCTATTTTTGATCTATTTTTTTCTCTGAAATTTTTTTCAATTCAAAATTATGGTGTATATAGTAACTTTTATTGTGAATTTTTTACTTAACAAAAGTGTTTACTTGTAAACACTTTTATTGACTTTATTTGCAAAATTAATTTCATAAAGTTATTCACCATAAAAGTTTTCCCTCCTTTAATATCATTCAACATCTAAAATTCTAGTAAAAGTGTGAAAGTTAAAAAAATTGTCTTAAAGGTCAAGTCCCAATCAAATCCTAAAAAAATACAATTTCCACTAATTCAATATTTTGCAGAGTTCTTATAGCTTTAATTCTATACCACTTACCTTTCTCTAAACCAATGAGTGATCTCTAACAATTACAAGAAACATTGGTGACAGCAGAAACATTTATTGAACAAGATCAAAGAGTTGCACTTTTGATCAGAGTGAAACTGGTTCTCAAGTTATGAGGTGAAGCTAGCAAGAATAATTTGTTATTTAATGTAGTGGATCATAATACTGAAAAGCTACTGAAACTAACACTTCCTATGTCATGCACATACACAGATTTATATGAACATTATATATTTTACCCTTCCTGGCAATGAACTACTAATGTCAAACATTATGTATGATAACCTAAAATTTCCTGAAGAAACTATACCATGATGATATCATTAACATAGTTCCTTTGATTGAGAACAGTTGACAGTGCTTTTAAAGGCTAGAAGGACACACCTGTACCCTAGTATTTATTTTTCTAGTTATACTGCTCCCTTCCCAGTTGTTATGATATGGTCAAATTAGAAATCACTGCCTGAATTAAATACAAATGTTTAACTCATTAATATTAATTTATGCTGCCTACAGAAGACTTGGATCAGAGTGCACATATTATTTATTTGCAAACCATTAAATGAATGCTAGTAACACTTTCTACACAATTATAGTTAACAATTTTATCCTGTTTTATATCACAACTAGGAAAGCAGATACTTATAGAGGTGAAATAATTTGTCCAAAACATTTAGGATGAATAAACCTAGCTTAGAAAATTCAGTTTGCAGTCTTTTCAAACCACTACATGTCAGTTAATAGCTCTCACTATTAGTAATTTAAAACATTTAATAAGTTGGCATTTTGAAAAATATTGGATAGATATGAGTAGAGGAGGGGTAGACAAATATGAATGAAATGAGAATATGTCCCAAAACAGTGTTATACTGATGTGAAAACTCTGTGGTATCATGATAGTTACTGATATTTATTTAGCATCTTTTAAGATTGACTATGGTATCCATAGATTCTGAATAGTTGATACCTTCTATTTTTCCTAATATCTTGAGTCTCTTAAAATTGACATGCCTATGGTAGATATGGAAGAAAATACACAGAAGTATAACTTTGATTTAACCAGGACAATAAAATATTTATAGTTCTATTTTTACTCAACTCACTATTTCTCTTGCAGTATGGAAATAAAAAAGAGACAAAGTAAGATAAAATGTCTATTATTATAATATGATCTAAAGAACAGAAATCTGTTCCTAAATTTTAATTTATATTCCTAAGTTTCTACTTACCCACATTAAACAGGAAGTCAATTATTTTCTTAGATTTTTTTTGGTATTGACTTCTCTCTGCCAGATACCCATTGCCATTCTCATGAACAATTTCACTGGCAAAACCAGAGTTAATCAAGCAAACAAACTGAACCCATGTGCAAAATGGCATAATACATCCTGACAACTACCAATCAGCACTTGTAGATTCAAGGGAAATTGTGGATTCAGTCCATGTTCTTTCATGAGCATTAAAATATATTCTATTAAAAAGAAAAAGAAGGAAGAGCAGAGAAGAAACTCTGTAAAGAACTCTGTGAAGTTCTTTCTATAAATTTGTCATTTTAATCACAAATTCTGTCATTTCTTTATTGATATCATACAATCAGGCAAATTCAGAAAAAAATTCCTTTAAGTGAAGAATGCACACTAGGTTTTTAGAACATGGCTTTGAATATAAAGTGTTACTACTTTTAAAAAGAAAAATGTCCCTCTTGATGTCAATGATACTTAGTATTCTGTTATCTTTAGATACATTACTTTGTGACTATTACAATAGCAGATAAGCAATTTTTATTTCAAAGAAGAGATACAATCGTGTCACATAACTAAGAATGAGATGTTGATGGGTTAATGAGTGGGCAATCATGTAATAAAAACTTGGTGATATTATTTTGTTGCTCTGTGAAATTGTTGTTCTTCACCCAGTGATAAAGTACTAATATCACAGTGCATTAATAGGTCTTTAAAAATAACACTTTATGAGATTTTCTTGATTTTGTTTCATAACAATTTCCTGTTGATTGCCTAAAATTTCCCTAGAGGATTGAACTTTAAACTAATTAACAAATTTGTGTCATGTTTTTCTGGTTTCTGGTTCTTAACACTCCACATATTAATGCAGAAATTGTTTTACTATTCTTCAAACATTAATCACGAAAAGGATGTCTTCAAGGTAAAAGAAAACATAATGATTTAAAATGAAGCAATTTATTAAATCACTTTCTAAAATTTGCTATTAAAATGGAAATATCTAAAGGGAAAAACTACCAGAAAAAAGAGACCGTAATTTTTTTTCTCATAAAAGTTGTATTTGGAAAATTGTCATTCAACGATAATTTCTCCAATTTCCTGTTTTCTAAATAGCATATAAAACTTTAATTTTAACTATCAAATCACTTCATTTTTTAGTAGATTTTGGTGATAATTTCTGGAATATAAATTATGAAAATTTCTTTTTTCATTTAGAAATTTTTCATCAATTTTGAGTCCTTAATAAGTTATTTAATCATGGAATTTTCAGATATCTTTTAACCCCTTAAGGTAGAGCTCAAATTTGACTACCATTTTAAGAATTACTGAAAGTAAATATTTTCTAACCTCAAGTGCATCACGCTTTGTGTCGTATCTTTGGAATTCTTAGAGAGTTGGGGTCCCTTCCACTGCAAATGATTGCATTCAACAGAAAGTCACCATTAGAATATCTTCATATTTTAAATATTTGGAACCTATTTTAGAAGTAAAATACTATACATCTTGCTCAGTGGAAAATATAGATATAGACACAAAGAATCACATTTTCATAATAAAAATGGTGTCCACTCTTTCTAAGGAGTGACATGACACAGTCAAGTGATAAACAAAAACTAAATATATGACATCATTTTAAAAGTCTTAAGTTCTATGAGAACTTTGCAGATTCATGTACACTGAATTGGTGATAGTGACAGCAGTAGTAGTGGGCAACCATTCTACATGGAGTGTTGGGGAAGATATGGGCAGGATGACTGGTGTGTGTGTGTGTGTGTGTGTGTGTGTGTGTGTGTTCTCATTCTGACATAAAAAAGATTAAAAATCATATTTGAATATTTTAATTCAATGAATACATATATACACATAATTCATTTGGACAAATTGAAAAAACTGGCCAAAATTAAGAATTTTCCATTGACTTTAGAGACTAAAGTCTGTCTTTTTCATACATCTATGAGAAAAATTCATTTTTAAAGGGTGCAGGACATACCAGGTTTGCATGCTGAGGCTGGAACAGCAGAAATGCCTGATGCCATCCGTGAGGGTCTCCAGTAACCTTGGGGCCTGTTTGGTCAAGACTGGGGAGGCAGAATCAAGGGCACAGGATATCCCAGGTTTGCAAGCTGAAGAGGCTTGGAGTGCCAGAAACGTCTGATGTGCCAGTGCTGTGTAAACGGCACCAACACTGTCAAAGTATCCAACAACTGGCACTTTACAGAAGAGAGAACAAAACCCCTCCAAAAAGGAAACTAGGAACAAGCCCTAGATGCACTAATAATCAAAGTCACTCCCAAAAATAGAAGATGCAGATTCCAAAGGAATTGGATTCCTTGAAAATTTCACAATATGTAGAGCAAGCCTGAAAACAGAACATAGGAAGGAAGAAAAATGCCAATACTCAAGCAAACCCTACAGGAAACAATATATCATCAGAGGAATTATAGCCTCCAGAATTCTATAAGGATTGCATAGAAGAAATGTCATATCTGACAGTCAAACAATTCAAATTCAGCATGACAAAAGCATTAAATGAGTTAAGAGAAGAAATCCAGCTCAGCATAACAGAAGCACTCAATGAGTTAAAAGAAGCAGAAAAACATTAAAAAAAAAGAAAGCATCAGTAAGAGTAACATAATTGATGAACAGAAGAATGAGATTTAATCCCTCAGGAAGAAACTGAAAGAAATTCAGGACATAAAAGGAGCAACAGAGGAACTCATAAATGCAGGGGAAAGCCAGGAAAACAGATTAGTGGAAATATAAGAATTAATTAGTATTCTTGAGGATACTGAAAAATAGAGGATAAAGAAAAAGAGAAACACAAAGAAAGAAAAAGAAGAAAAACTCAGAGATCAATTAGATTCCTTAAAGAAAGGGAACATAAGAGTAATTTGGATCCAAGAAGGAGAAGAGAGAGACATGGGGACTAAAAGTCTATTTAAGGAATTAATAGAGGAAAACTCCCCAAACCTGAAAATGAAATGAAAATAGACATACAAGAAGACAAAAGGACATCAAAATACCTTAATAAAAGAAAAACCACAGGAAGACACATCATTGTAAAATTCCCAAGAATCCAGATAAGGAAAGAATAATGAAACTGTCTAGAGAAAGGAAACAGGCAACATATAAAGGAAAACCAGTTAGGATGACTTCAGACTTCTCTAAAGAGACACTCCAAGCAAGAAGAGACTGGAACAACATTTTCAAAAAAACTACAAGGTAAAAAATGCCAGTCAAACATACTCTATTAGAGAAGCTCTCCTTCCTTTACAAAGGAAAATTTAAACGTTTTTAGACAGGCACAGTCTCCAGAAATATGCTACCACTAACCCCCCCATGCCAAGAAACCTTGCAATAAGCCTTAAGATAAAAACCAACAGAAAAATAAATAGAACAAAACAAAAAGGCAAATTGAAACTTCAAAATGACCACCAAAAAAACAACATCAGAATCTCAAGTATAAATCATCACTTTTAATGTCAATAGTCTTAATTCATTAACTAAAAGACAGAGAGTAGCAGATTGGATCAAAACACAAAGCACAACATTCTGCTGCCTGCAGGAAACACACTTGAATTCAAAAGATAAGCATGAACTAAAAGTAAAGGGCTGGAAAAAATTCTGCAAGCAAATGGACCCCAGAAGAAATTAGGGGTAGTCATACTAGGAGCAGATAAAGCAGACTTTAAGGTATAAAGGAAACAAGGAATAAAGAGGGACACTATATAATGGTAAAAGGGTCAATATACACAAGGAAATAATAATTATTAATATATGCTCATCAAATGAGGGAGGACCAAAATACATCAGATAACTACTAATGAAAAGAAAGCAAGAAGAGTGTCCAGTACATGGAGACTGTAAAACATGCTACTAAATGAAGACTTGGTAATTGAGGAAATTAAAGAAGAAATTGAAATCGACTATGAAATAAACTACAAAGAAGAAGACACAACCTTCCAAAATGCCTGGCACTCAGCTAAAGCATTTTTAAGATGAAGGTTCATAGTAATACAGGCTCATATCAAAAAGCAAGAAATTAACCAAAGAAGTACCCTGATCTCCCAACTTGAAGGACTAGGAAAAAAACAACAACAACACAAAAACCCAAAACCCAAGAGAAGACAAGAAATAATAAAAATAAAAGCAGAAATAGATAATCTAGAAATCAAAAAGACTATCCAGAAGATCAACAAAGTCAAAAACTGCTTCTTTGAAAAAATAAATTAAATTGATAGACCCTTGCAAACCTCACAAAGAAAAGAACATTAAAATAAGCAGGATACCAAAATGAAGAAGAGAAATTACAACAGATGCAACAGATATCCAAAGGATAATCAGTGATTACTATGAACATTTAGATGCAAACAAATACAACAACCTGGACTAGTTGGACAGAGTCTTAGAAAGATTCAGCTATGCAAAATGAACAAAGAAGAAATAAACCAATAACAAGCAACAAAATCGAAATGGTTACAAAACTGCCTAAAACAAAAGCCCAGAAGACTTCACAAATGAATTCTACCAGACCTTCAAAGATGAAATAACACCTGTATTATTAAAACTTTTCCAAAAAAATGAGAAAGAAGGAAAACGGCCAAACACATTCTACAAAGCAAACATTACATTCATACCGAAACCAAATAAGGACAGCACTAAGAAGGAAAACTACAGACCAATTTGCCTAGTGAACACGGATGCAAAAATTTTAAACAAAATCCTGACAAATTGAATCCAATGATGCATAAAAACCATTATTCACCATGACCAAGTGGGACTTATTCCAGGGATAAAGGGATGGTTCAACACCTGGAAGTTAATTAACATAATCCACCACATCAACAATGAGAAAAACAAAAACCATATAAATATATGAGAGAAAGCATTCCATAAAGTCCAACACCCATTCATTATAAAAGTTCTTGAAAAATTGGGGATCAAAGGAACATACCTCAACATAATAAAAACCATCTATGACAACCCTATAGTAAACATCATCCTATATGGGGAAAAAAAAAATAAATCATTTCAATTAACATCTGGAACAAGGCAAGGACACTCTCTTTCTCCACTACTTTTTAACATTGTACTGGAAGTTCTAGCTAGGACAATAAGGCTGAGAAAGACATAAAAGGTGTGAAAATAGGGAAAGAAGAATTGAAGCTATTATTATATGCAGATGATATGATTCTCTATGTAAAGAACTCAAAAAATTATACAGAAAAAGTTCCTGAAACATTAAACCTTAAGTAAGGTAACCAGATACAAAGTCAACACACAGAAGTTAGTAGCTTTCCTATACACAAAAAGTCAAGCAGCAGAAAAAGAAATTTAAAAAATCCATCCCATTTTCCATCGCACCAAAAAAACCTAAATACCTGGGAATAAACCTAACAAAACACATGAAAAAACTATACAAAGAAAACTTTAAAATGCTGCTAAAGGAGATAGAAGAAGACATAATGAAATGGAAAGACATTTCCTGCTGATGGATTGGAAGAATTAACATCATCAAAATGGCCATCCTACCAAAAGCAATCTACAGATTCAAAGCAATCCCTCTAAAAATTCCAATGACATTCTTTAAAAAGATAGAAAAAAAATACTGAAATTCATATGTAATAACAAAAGACCTTAAATATCAAAAATCCTCCTGACTAAATAAAAAGAGAATGGAGGTATTACTATTCCAGACTTCAAAATATACTGCAAAGTCATAGTAATTAAAACAGCATGATACTGGTACAAAAACAGACAATCGGACCAATGGAACAGAATTGAGTGTCCTGAAATAAAATCACACATATGTAGTCAATTCATCTTTGACAAAGGAATTAAAAACTTACATTGGAATAAGGATAGCATCTTCAATAAATGATGCTGGGAAAACTGGGCCAAGACATGCCAAAAAAAAAAAGAAAAAGAAAAAGAAAGAAAAGAAAAGAACGAGACACCTCCCTCACACCATGTACAAAAACCAATTCAAAATGGATAAAAGGCTTGAATGTTAAGACCTGAAACCATAAAATACGTAGAGGAAAACTTCAGCGAAACCCTCCATGAATTACACTTCAGAAACACATTTCTGGACACGTTGACAAATGGCAAAATAATGAAGGAAAACAAACAGCTGGGACTACATCAAACTAAGAAGCTTCTGTACAGCAAAAGAAAAACAGACAAAACAAAAAGAAACCCAGTCGAGAGGGAGAGAATTTTTGCCTTCCACAAAAGTGACAAGGGTTTGATAACAAAGGAACTCACACACCTTAGCAAAAACAAAAAAGACCAGTCAAAAATTGGGTAGAAGATCTAAAAATACACTTCTTTAAAGAGGAAATACAAATGGCCAACAGGCACATGAAATAATGCTCAATGTCACTAGCAATCAGGGAAATGCAAATCAAAACCACAATGATACCACTTTACACCAGTAAGAATGGCCCATATAAAAACAAAACAAAAACAAAAACAAAAAAACGGACAACAAATGCCAGCATGAATGTGGAGAGAAAGGAAAATGCTTACATACTGCTGGTAGAAATGTAAACTGGCCCAGCCACTGTGGAAAGCAGTGTAGAGGACCCTCAAACTAATGAATATGGAACTACCATTTGACTCAGCAATCGCTCTTCTGGGAATCTATTCAAAGGAGACCTTAATACTCATACAAAGGTACACATGTGCTCAGATGTTTATTGAAGCACTATTTATAATTGCAAGGGCATGAAAAACAATCCAAGTGGCCCAAAATCAATGAATGGATAAAAAAAGATGTGGTATATATGTGTAATGGAATATTACTTATCAATTAAAAACAACAAATTTGATGAACTTGAGATAACATGAATGTACGTAGAATAAATCATATTAGGAGAAACAAGTCAGAAAGAAAAGACATAAATCAAATGGTTTCAGTAATATATGGGACATAGGAAAAACAAGCAAAAGGCCAGGAGACAAAAAATCAAAACAAGCTAAGAACCAAACTAAAGTACACAGCTGGGGGGTGGGGTTATAGGTGGGAGAGTTCACGGAGAGGAGGTGGTGGATGAACCCTAGGGAATTAAAGATGTGAAATATATATATATATATATATATATGTATAATTTTAAAAAAGAAAAGAATGAAACATCTGTGAAAATACTAAAAAATGTATTTTTAGAAAAATATTTCCTGATGATAGAAGAAACAGATGGCAGAAGGAAATTTCAGTATATTATCCACTATAAAAAAGTTTGGCTCACTAGAGGAACCCACATTAATTTAGTGTGTGTTGATTACTGCTAGTTTTGTATAATCTATTCAGAAAAAAAAAAAAGTAAGGTTGAGGGTAAGCAGTGTCAAATAATGCAGGGATTTCTGTACCACAAAGAGTTTCTCAGCAGAGTGGGAAACCATTTTCAGTATTTTAAAGTAGGAGTAACTAAAATCTGATTTGAATGAGTTTCCTTGAATTCTGTGTTCTGAATGAAACAGAAGCTAGTCAAGAATTTGGCAGGGGCACAGTAAAGAGACTTGTAGAAGTCCAGGTGAGAGCTGTGGTGACTTGGAGTAGAGGACTAGCATGTGGAGATAAGCAGATGGTTTTTGAATTTTGGAAGAAGAGCCTAATGATGATTAACAGACCAAATGTAGGCTGGGCACGGTGGCTCATGCCTGTAAGCTTCAACCTATGAAGCGGCTGGGGCTAGGGATCATGGTTCGAATGCTGCAAGGACCTGTCATGAGACCTAGTTCCAAAAAAATAGCTGGGCGTGGTGGCACACGCCTGTAATCCCAGCTACCAGGGAAGCTGAGACTGGGGACTGCTTGAGTCTATGGTACCCAGGGCAGTGAGAGTCTGTGTCTCATAGACGTCTAAGCTCTGCTCCCCAACCCCCACTGCAATTACAGACATCCCTCACCTGTAGGTTTAGATTTACACTAACTCTTGAACCAGTCTATTTTATCACCAAGTCATCTGCATGGTTTTGAGTCTGTTAATACTTTCTGCCTTTGCTCCAATAATCACTAGGCATCTCAATAATTTCAGTCTCTTGGTTAGACCCCACGAAATATTAACAAGGTCCTATTGCCAACTGAAATTTATAACCAAATGCCTGTTGTCAGATTTAACTGAATATATATATATCTTATCCAGATTCCTCTGCAGTGTATCATATAGACCCCTGTTTTATATTTAGGTTCAGTGCAAGATTAGCCACCTGATACCTTTGCTCTTTGAGTGGGGAAGGGAAGGAATTCAAGGGCACAGGTGGAAGATTGTTGGGGTGCATCAGGTGGACAGATATGTGAAAGTATGCATTTGTAAAGTTTTGAATTCATAATGTCCCAGAACAGATAGAAAGTTGCAAACCTACTTTACTTCAATAAACATAATCTGGGGTAAAAAGTTATATTTAAAGTCACTAGAGTACATAGACAAACTAAAGAGATTAAGTCTTTTGTAATATTTAATGTACTTAAAACAGAATTCAGCTGATACAAAAGATGAATGTTAAAATACTATCTTATAAAATATTCAGTCCTTAAATTCATTTATTAAAACAAAACATTATTTAAAGAAACCTAAAAATTTCATTGCATTACTGTTATTTAGAGACAACCACTGTTAACAGTAGACAAAAATGTCTCCATACATGTAAAAGTATTTCCACAAGTTATCTTTTAAAGAAAGAATATTTTCAATTTTTAGCCTTTTTCACTAATATAACATAAATGTATCATGAAATATTATACAACTATATACTTAAGAGCTATAGTATTTTATATTGTATAGCTGTATCATGATCTTCTTTATAAGTAATTTTATTGATATTTAGGTTCTATACCTATTTCTTTGACTAAATTTCTGAAAGTGGTATTTTCATAAAAATAACACATTTTTAATATTTTCATACATATTTATAAATCATTTTCCAGAAAAGTTTTATATTCTTAAAAGTTTTATATATATAATGATCACTTCCTTGTTGAAATATAACTGTATCTTATCACTGCTGCTGACTTGGCAGAAAGCAAGAAAGAAACCTGTAACTGAAAGCAAATCAGTTGTAAGTTATGGAATAAGCCAGCATATTTTTTACAAAAGAATTTTCTAGCAAGAACTCTAAAGGGGATGAATAGGCTATATATACCCTACATTACACACACACACACACACACACACACACACACACACACACATTTTCAAAGGTAATTTATGATTCTTCATAACTTTAGAGTTTCAAGGCAATGTAATAGAGGCAAGTAGAGGCAAGGATCTAGAGTCCCAAGCCCCAGTTTCTTCCCATTTCTGTTTCATGTCACATGGTAAGATCTTTATGCACACCCATTTGAAACTACAGTGTACATGTTCCAAACTTCCTTCATGTCACTTCCTCAGTAACTTTTTCCTGAGCATTTCTCACCCAAGGATGAACATACCAGTAGAATGGATTTCCTAGGAGTATATCTATAGGAAGAGGACCTCACAAAAGGGTTAGTAAAATAATTTTTGATTCCTGCTATTTGGATCTTTGTCTAGAGGAAGTTATGTGTTTCCATACGCCCAAGTCCCTAAACTCCTCCTCAACCTAGAATTTATTGGGAGAAGTGTCAAAAGTCTTTGGAATGTAAAATTTAGGGGCAGTGGTGTTTCTAATCTGGATTTAAAAATAATAACCACTGTAGTTTGGGAATTAACCTGTGTAGGTTAAAAGGAATATGGAGTTAGTGTTCGTTATGCTTTTATATTGTGCTTTCAAAGTAGACTGTTTTAAGAAGACCTAAATTAAAAAGGGGGAAGTTGTCATTAAGGACCTAAGTTAGAAAGGAATATTTAGAGAAGAGTATGCTAAGGAGGGATAGCAGCAAGTGCAAAGTCCCTGAGGTATGGGTGTCCCTGACCAGTCTAATGAAAAGCGAAAGTTATTTCATTAATGCTGCAAAATGCATTGGAGGGAGAGGAATATGAATGCAGTCAGAGATAAAAGCTGATAAATATGTGGTATGTACAGATTGTACATGGACTTGTATGCCATTGAGAGATCTTTGCATTTAAATGATTTGTAAGTCACACAACTTAAGATAATTTACCTCAAGTTTTCAAAGATTACTCTAATGAGTGTGTTGACACCTACTTTTCAGTAACAATGAAGGAGTTGGGTAGACTAGTTCATGACTTATGATAGTTATTCAGAAATTAAATGATTGCAACCTATGGACACATGACAGATATTTGGATTTTGGAATATTTCAGAATAAAACTAGCTAGATTTATTTTGTGAGATTATAGATGAAAAATGGACAATAAAATGCAGGAACAGTAGACTTCAGCAGCAAGATAATATCTGGGGCCCAATTTCAGATTTGTTGTTTTAAGATATCTATTATTTGATGCTAAAGTGCTTTTGTGGGTTTCAACAGCTGAATTAAAGGATAGATCATCTGGATTAATGACCTTTTACATGGCCATTAATGTAAATTGATTGGTATAAAGAAAAAGAATCATGCTGTGTGGTGCTCAGGGAGAAGAGGAATGATAAACAAAAGAAACTGAAAGTGGGAGAGAAAGTAAATCTAGAAGAACATTTAGGGAATGTGGTATTCTGAAAAACGTACCAAGGAAGAGATGATGATCATTATTTACAATGGGAATCTAGTTTCAATTAAGATAAAATCTGGAAGCAGGCCATTGTATTAGTATAGTAGAAATGTCATTGCTGAACTTACTCAAAGTGGCTTCCTGATGTTTCATAATGTAAGAAGTTTAACAGGCATGAATTTAAATTAAAAGGGCAGGTATGAAATTAAAGAATTGAAATCTAGGCAAGTACTTGAAAACTTAAAATATGCAAAATCAGTAAACAGTTTTAAAAGTTCATTTATATTCTACTTAAAAATTAGTGTGGTTATTCTTAGATGTTATCCTTATATATGTATACATTATTAAAGAAATATACTATAATCATTCTTTGTCAGAAACTACTCAATATAAGCAAGATTTTAATACAATAAAGCACTAGTCCATTTCACTGTTAAATTGATCTTTTATTTAATTAATCATTTAGCATTGGTTTGTTTCCCTTTTTATTTTAAATAACACTGATATACTTCATTTTTCACAAAATCTGGTAAACATCTCTGGGTATATTTCAGCAGAATAAATCCAAAGATGTAGAATTACAAGGCCAAAAGGTGTAAACACTACTGCTTTTGATATATTCTCCTAATTTGCTTTCTTGAAAGGCAGAACCAATTTATACTTTTTTCATTAAAATATAGGAAGGCACTTTCCATCACTTGTTTGACAAATGGAGGGTTTACAACTAAAACACAAGCTATTTGATATTAGGAAAACTTTAGTTCATTGTATTAATTCATTGTATTAACTTGGTTTTATTTGACTCCTCAAAATTGAAATCTAAATAAATATGACTATCTTTATATCTTTATTGACCTTTTGTTTCCTTAATTTTTGTTTGTCTCTATTAAGTCCTTTCTTAAATTAATTGTAGTCATTTTATTATTATTGATTTTTCTACAACCTATATTTTAAGTGACCCCCTTGTAAATATGATAATTTTTATGTCAAATATTTGTTTCTTATCTTATAATTATGTTAGAGTTTCATTTTGTAGATGTTTATCTGCATTTTATATTGTGAACTAATAAATTTGTACTCTTCTAATAAAAAATGTCATAGCAACATTCACTGAATAATTTACTTTTCCATTACTTTGTTGAAATGTCACCTTTTTCTTGACCTATGGTATTTTAGTTCATAAAATATGTTCCTGGACTTTTCCTTTTGTTTGCTGAAATATTATTTTGTTTTGCACATATATATATTTATTTATTTATCTAAATATTTATCTAAATGTCTAATTTCCCAATATTGCTCTAGAATATTTCTGTATCATCTCCTCATGTGCCTAATACATATCAGTGTTTGTGGTCACCGTAGTAGACTAAAAGAGATAACCATTAAAACACACACATATGTCTTATACAAACTGACATTTTGATAGACTATATTAATGGACAATTACTACTGAGGAGAAAAATGAAAGAACACTTTCCTGCTTTAGCTGAATGCTTCTCAATCATGGCACTGCATCTAGTTACCCACCTCCCGATCCCAGGATATTCTATATTAAGGACAGATATTTTGGCAACATTCAGCTTGCTATATGAAGAGGTGAGAAAATAGATGAGGTTTGAAATTTAACATGCCAGAAAAAAATAATGAAATACTTTAGGGCTTAGAGTCATTGCCTGATAAATTTATTTCAAATTGAAGGGTTGCTTGGCTTTGAGGACTCCTTGCTTGTAGCCTGACTGCTTGATTGCCAATGGTCATGCCCAGCTGAGCTAACAAGAATCCCCATTTCTCCCCTTTTCAATGTGAGTGCTCTCACTAAACACCATTTCTGCCCTTCGCTGACTATGCACCAATAACTGTGTGAGACTTCTATCAGCAATTGTTTGACCTGTTACTGTGATCAAAAGTCAATATTTATACCATTGCTTACATATAACACTGAAGTCATGGTCTAGTTCACAAATTCTGTATTTTTTGGTTTTGTTTTATTTATTTATTTATTTTTTACCCCGGGGCTTTCCCACTTCACTAACATTTGTTAACTATCCTGATCTTTTGTGCTCTTCACCTCCCCTGCCTTCTTCCCCCTCCTCCTCTCTCGCTCCATGGTTCAGTCCCATTGGTTGTTTTCATTTTTTATTTGTTTGTTTGATTTTCCCTAAATCCCTCATATAAGTGAGATGCTGAAATATTGTTTTTTATCCACCTAATATGCCTTAATTGCTACTCAAAGATGTGTTAATATCTGGTATGTAAATCCCAAAGTTACTTGCTATGCCTCATATATTTATTCTTCCATATAATTTTCAGAAGAAGTTTGTGTTATATTTGCCTAAAATTTAGTTGGAATTTATATTGGAATTGTAGTACGTCCCTATATGCATTTAAATACTCATCTTTAAAAAAAAGTTCTATCATGACATACAAAATAAATTTCGTATAATCACGTTTAAAAAATGAAAGCTAAAAAGCATATGATCATTTCAATAGATGCAGAAAAAAGTTGTTGACAAAATTCAACATTCATTCATTACAAAAATATTTAACAAACTGGGTACAGAAGGCACATAGCTTAACACATTAAGATCACACATGAAAAAAAATATCATGACTAACATGATACCCAGTGCCACTACTTTCCCACTATATAGTTTTGGAAATTTTATCCAGAGCAATCAAGAAAAATAAATGAAAATTCAATGCAGAAAGAGAAGGAATTTGTATGCAACTGATAATTCTCTCTATATATAGAAAATTTTACAGAAACCACAAAAAATCCTGTTAGAACTAATAAATGAATTCAGTAGAATTGCAAATTTAGTCAGCTAAATGTAAAAAGGACACTTGCATTTCTATACACTAATAATGAACTAATCAAGAAAGAAATTTTAAAAATCTTATTTAAATGGTATCAAAATAAAATACATGGGAGTAAATTAGAAAAAAATGTAAACATTGAAATCTATGTACAGATAACTATTAGATGTTGATAAGAGAAACTGAAGTTATAAATAAATGAAAGATATCATATTAATGAATAAAAAAGTGTTAAAATGTCCATATTGATTAAAGTAACCTAACATTTAGTGAAATCTCTGTCAATATTCTGATGACATTGTTTTGAGAAATAGAAAATAATTTTTAAAATGGTATGAACCAAAAAGATTCAGATAGTCAAAGTAATCCTGATAAAAAAGAACAGGACTGGAATTATCACATCTCCTGATTTCAAACAATGTTACAAAGCTAGTACTCAAAACAATATGAAACTAGCATAAAATCAAGAATATAGGTAAATGGAACAGAACTGAAAAAATAAATAAATGTTCATACTTAACAAAGGAACTATGACTATTCAGTGGAGAAAAGATACTCTCTACAATAAATTGTTTTGGGAAAACAATATCCATAATCTAGCAAAAAAAAAAAAAAAAGACTGTATCTCTCTAATGTAGGACCTGATACCAGCTTCTAGAGAAAAAGAGGGGCTAAGCTTCTTTATATTGTTCTTAGCAATGGTTTTATGAATATTATATATAAACAAAAGCAAAAATAGATAAGCTGGACTTTGTCAAACTAAAAATATGCACAGCAAAACAATCAACAAATTGAAGTGACAAACTATAGAATAGTATATAAAGAAAACATACAACTCTTTATCCAAAACCAAATAATTTGATATAAAAATGGTAAACTGTCTGAATACACATTTTGCTAATGAATTTATTCAAATAACGAACAAGTACATGAGAACAGTACAAGCATAATCTGAGAAATAAAAATCAAAACCAAAAATGTCCAATCATCTATTAGAATGACTGATACAAAAGAAACAGGATTTAAGTGAAGAAAAGGAAAACAGGATAGAATTTTCTCAAAAAATTAAAAATGAAAGTGCATATTTTATGGAAATACCATTATTAGGTATGTAACTGAATGACATGAAGTTAGTATCTTGAGATAGCAATAGGCTCCTTACAGCATTATTCATAATAGCTATGGCATTGAAACAATTTATCTGTACATTTTCAGATGAAAAAAATATATATATTATATATAGTGCATATATGTTATAAATATATATAGTACTTCTTTAGAAAGCAGAAATAAAATTCTGTCTTCTGCCATTTGTAGCAATATAGATGATTCTTGAAGGCATTATGCTAAGTGGTTTGTGTCAGACAGAAAAAGACAAATATTCTATGATCTCACTTATATGTGGAATGAAAAACAAATGCATCAAGACACAAAACAAGTTAGCATTTCCAGGAGTGAGTGTAAAATTTCTAATATTCAGTGTGATAAACTATTACATACTTATCTTTTAAGGAATTTTAAAATTTTGATGATTTCTCCTTTCCCTCTTTATGGTTAGTTTTTTGCTTGTGATCTACCACAGGTGATTACAGTCATATGCTTGGGAAGGTTTCTTCAGGTGTTGAGGTGTTGAGCTTACAATTCTCTGATGGGCTCACAAAATCTTATGATTTTGCCTTTTATTTGAGCTGTTTCATATTTGATTGGCAGCAATATTCTTTGCAGGTTTATAGCTAGTAAATGGAAATAAAAGTTTCAGGGCTTTGTATATGAAGTTAAGTATTTATCTCTGTTAGATCCTGTCTTGGTACTTAGTAAAATTTAGTCAGCTAATTAAGAATGACCCATAGCAAGGAGAACTTCCCTTCATGAATGCTTTTTTTTTTTTTTTCTCATACCCTTATCACTCTAAGGATGAAGACTTTTATCTCCAAAGATGCTGAACTAATTCATTCAAAATCAGTTTCTATAAAGTAAGGTGAATTTAGTGTCTAGTTGAGATGAAGAAAATGGTGGAAGAAGCAAATGTTAAAAGTGGGAAGGAGATCATAACTATCCCTACTGAAAGCTATCAGCATGTGGAATGGCTTCTGAAATCCATCATAACCTGGCTCTTCCATGCTTCTCCAGTTGCATTTTCTACCACTCCTATCTAATGACTGCATACTATGTACACCAATCTGAACTACTCACAATTTCCTAAGCAGACTTTGGTTTATTTGCAAATGTTGATTTCCCTTTTAACTATGTGTCCACCAATTTCCACTCAGCAAATTTCTACTTGGATTTCAAATGTACCCCATTCCCATGTGTTGTGTTTCTTGAACCTCTTATACAGAGAGGGCTCTTCCTGTTTCTGTGTTTTCCTGCCAGTACCCTCTACTGCACCTGCTGCCTTACAGTTCATGCAACAAAGATGAAAGCAAGTAAAACCTGCAAGAGCAAAGCCAATGGTCAGCATAGATCCAAACACATTGCATTAACTACTTTCTAGTAACCAAATAATATTTATTTATTGAATTGCTAGATATGAGAAAAAAATATAAGGTAAAGGTATTCCACTTACAAAAATCAGAACTTAGAAACCTGTCTTTTTTGAAAGAAAATTTGTGCAGTCATCATTTATGTAGAGAGACACAAACTCTCCAACAGGGTTCTTCCAAGGGACCTCAGCTAATCTAAATGTCAAAGCATAGAATCTGGACAGAAAGGCCACAAGAAAGGACAAAGTAGGATGTTCAGCAAATTTCTTTTCTGAACCAACAGCTTTAGCCTATGGCCTGTGTGTGACTCCATACTGGGTGATACAGAATCTCCAGGCTTTTCCCGTGTTTGTAATAAGGTACTCTTTTTTTTAAACCAGGATTTCTTTGTTGTTCAGTGTTATTTCTGCAGTGAGTGGTGTGCCTACTTCATCTAATACACTCCAAAAGAAGCTTAACTGATTGAAAGAAATGTGTAGTATTCACCAAATCTAAACTCTAGATCTACCAATAAGATTTTTATTTTCAAGACTGGGTACCCAAGTGTGACCAGGAAGTAGGAAATAGGATTTGTGTTTCTTTCTGCTTTATATTCTGTGAACAATGGATTTGTAAATGGTTATGACTGCAGAACTGAAGTGCCAAGGGAGAGCTAGCGGCATTATGCAATGGTTATACTATTCATCTCACCAGATCATGTTAGAAGCCTTATGATTTCTTGACTAAATTTTCTTCCTGCTGACAATAAGAATAATTATGGTGTCTTGAAGAAAACTGCTTAAATATTAGATTCAGTTTGCTTACTCTGGAGATTAAAAGTATTTATTTCTATGGATAAAAAGTATTCAACTTTAATGTTCCAATGTTCTCAGTTGCATTATATATTATGCTTCCACACACACCATTTTCTGGGTCCAAAACAATAGAAGCAAAAAGCACTCAGTAAATGTGACTATTGATTATATTCATTTCTTCTTCCTTTTATTTAGAGCTATTCGTTTATGTGAAACCATGAACCAAGTAGAGCAATGTTGCTACCCTGATCTTCTATTGTAGACTGAGAAACAATTTGAATATACAGTCATAGGAAAATTACCCGTCACATTTCCATAAGAATTTCAGTTACTTCTTTATAGGTTTCCTATAACTAATGAAAACTGGATAGACAGGGGAAATATGTGAAATGCTCAATGACATAATAAGGAATAGATCACTTTAAGTTACTTGGGGAAGGAAATATCAAAATAACCAATTTAGTGCATTCAGCAATACAGTGCTTCTTGACAAATTAGAATTTTAAAAGCACAATGATAATCAGCATATTCCAAGAAAAGTGGAATTTTTGGCCTATATGCTCTTTATGCCTTCTTCCTCATAAAGAACCCAATTAGGCAGCAAGGACAAAATGAAACAAGGTTCACCTAATTTGTTCACCTCATTTGTTCTTCCTACCCCAGGAAATTAGGAGTTAGAAAGCAAAATCATTTTAAATAGGGAAAGGGAAGCTCTGTGTGTGTGTGTGTGTGTTTGTGTGTGTGTGTGTGTGTGTGTGTGTGTAAAATAACACTTCTTATATTTTGAAATCCATCTAAGTATGCTGGCATGATGGAGAAATTCTAGAAGTGATCCACTAATTATTTTGTATTCCATATTCCATGTTCCTTCTGGTTTCTAAATATTGACAGAGTTCTCAGACTATTTCTAATAGTATGTATGTATGTATATATGCCTACACAAAAGACCAAAGGTTTCAGTGATGCCCAAAGAACCTATGCTGATTGTGCCTTGTTCACAGTGGCTTCCTGGCAAATCTACACCATCACAAGTTACTTTATTCATTAGTTTTTCTCATAAAGTCAAGCTGTTTTTATTGTTTGCAACACTATTATGCTTTCCACCACTGTTCAATTCATGAACACCATATATCACTACTGTCAAACACATACATATCAAGATTTTGCTCATGTTCAGGAACAGTTGAAAACTGGACCTGAACCTTGCAGCATTTTTATTTAAAAAGATATACGTTAAGAAGCCAGCAAGTTGGATGAGGTGGCGCACACCTGTAATCTCAGCTTCCTGGGAGGCTGAGGCTAGGGATCACTTGAGTCCATTGGTTCAAGACAACCCTAGGCAACATAGTGGGACCTAGTCTCTTAGAATAAAAAAAGAAGACACTAAAATCCATGTAGCTCTCCTTGAAGCTGTAGTGGAGTCAATTTTTCACCCACACTTGAAAATCACCACCCAGAAACTTCTACTGGGTTTCCACTTCACTTTCCAAAAAGAAGTAAATTTATTTTCTAAACCTTGCCTAGGAATGCATTTCCTCTTTCTTCCTACAGTCCCTATTTTGTTTTAAAAAATGAATGTTTGAAGGTTCCACATCCTGAAGCGGGGGGCACAGGACAGGGAGCAGGTGAGGCTTGCTCTCTACTGTGGAACTCTGTGGCAACTTGGCAGCTCCCTCTGCAGCCCGGGGGTTCTCCTCCACCTCCTTTTGGTTTTGGAGGGGAGCTGGTAAACTGCCTGGGCACGAACTTGGGGGGGGGGTCCCCCTCTGGTTCATTCACTGGTCCCACCACAGTCAGTTCTCATCTTGAACAAGAAAAGCAGCCACCCAAATGCAAATGTACTGAAGAAGATAGAGAAATAAATAAAGACCCTGAATACACCCATCACCTGCCTGAAAAGAGTATTGCCGGAACCTGAGATACAAGACTGTGTAAGATGAGAATGGAGACATATCCCCAAGTAACATCTACAACATTTCTGGTGATGGGGCTAAACTCCCCATCCAAAGACACTTTCAATGTGAGCAAGGAGCTCCCCACTCCCAATTGGGGAGGAAAGCCGCAAAGAAGTAGCAGTGGCCCATGAAGAACTGCAAACCATGAGAGAGGAGATGAGCCAGACCAACCATTTGCTAATGTCTGTCCCCACTGCCAACAGCTGGGAGATGGTCTCCTAATGCCAGATGCCAGAGCTATAAGGTTAAGAAGCAGTACCATGGGACAGACTTAATGAATGGAAGGGACAGCCAATAAGAAAAAAGAGATGCTGAAACTAAAGTTATTAAGGGTGCAGAGGAAAAGAGACTGTCTCATCTACCACAGGAAATGCCACAATGAAGAAGGCTGGAGAGCCACTCCACACACCTGGCCAGCAGGAGGTTTTCCAACATGCTTATATGGGCCACCTCCAAATATTATTCCCTGGAGTGACCAGATGGGAGGGGGGCAGGGGAAGAGGTGTGGGAAGACCCATGCTTACAAACACAAGCTATGTACTCAAACAATAAGAAAATAAAAAGTTTTATTTTTCTAAAGTGACTGCTTGAAATAAATAGAGGTATAACTCAAGAGGAGGAAGCAATAACCTAAACATTAAATATTGAGAGTGATACAGCAAGAAGGGGGAGATTTGGGAACAAGAGTGTATGGGTGATATAAGCCTGCATCTCCACCAGTTAAACCTCATATGAAAGACCTTGTTCTAGCTACATATTATTTTTCACATTCATAGAATGTGATTTAAAATGCTTATCCAGCTAACATTTGACAAAGCAGTCAAAGCCATATATTGGAGAAATGGAAGACCTTCAATAAATGGTGCTAGGAACCCTAGAGAGCCTGATGATGATGATGATGATGATGATGATAATGATGATTGATGATGATGATTGATGATGATGATGCTAGATCATGATACCATGCATAAAAATGAACTCAAGTGGATGAAAATATTGAGTTTAAGACCTGAAGTCATTACAACAAAGAAGAAAACATAGATAATACAACCTGAATATTGACTATGAAAATGTCTTTGTGGAGTTAACACTAACAGCAAGTGAAACAAAAACAAAAATGGAACTAAATCAAATTTAAAAGATCTTTTAAATTTGGAAAGACAGGGAAGAGGAAAGAAAATGTACTGATTTGCTTATCTTACATCAGACTTGGTTAATATCCAAAATACATCAAGTACTCATAGGACTCCATAGAAACAATCCATCCCTCTCTCCAAAAACAAAAACAAAAACAAAAACAAACAGAAAACCTCCTCAACAATACAAATAGGCAGAGGATTTGAAAACACTTCTCCAAGGTAGACAAACACAGAAGATATCAACCTGATGATGGAAGTGGCACTAGAATATTGGTAGTGGGACAGGTGAGGTTTATACTCTCATAAAGGTGGAAGTAATACCCCTCAAAGTTATATAGTATTATAAATAAATAAAATATTGATTAAAAATTATCAAAATATTAAGGATACTTACTGTTGGTTATAAATGAATAGGGGAGTGAAAAGAAAGGAAAACTAATATTTGTTTTGTACACTATAATGTAACACAGATCACTGAGAATTGAAAGTATATTGTAAGTACTTAAAAAAGAAATATTTTCATAAATGACAGATAAATATGAAAACACACATGGAACACCAAATGCAGTGTTTAACACATATTTGGTAAATACCTAATATATTTTATTCCCTTACTGTTCTTGTTTATGATTCCTATAACTCAGAGATCTCTAATAAATAATTCAAAATGAATATATACAAGTAATTTTAACATATTGACAGAAGAAAGTCCCAATATCTTGTGTTAGAACTAATACTATGTTGGTATTAATTTCCAACTACATTCTGATGGTCAGTGTTATTATTTCTACCTACAAGTAAGCAAATTGCTCTGATTTTATCAAAGAAACATATACTAATGCATTTTACAATTATATATGAACATTTTCTCCAAAGGGACCCATTTAAAGCATTTCTGAACACCATGCTATATTGCCAAGAAAACAAGAAATTGGTTTAATTTTACTACCCTTTTTAGATACTTATGAGAACTGACAGAAAACCTTTATAATAACCAAAATTTAGCTCTCCCTTGATATTTTAATTTTCTATACTATTTATTGAGAAAAGTCTGACTTAGGAAAGTAGTTGGCCATCAGCAAACACTTAGATTCAGGACGCTATGAACTGTCAAAAAATGAACTTTCCAATATAGATTACAAATTACTCCACTTTCACCCTATTTCATCTCATAATTGAACTGTCACCTACTTGTTTTCTTCATTATAATAATTGATGCCATTGATAAATATATGCAAAATGTAGTAAGTAAGGTTAGGATTTGTTAGGAAGACAGTTTGATATGTTGTGCATCTAAGCATTCAAGGAAAACATTAGTCAATATCTGAGAGCTGTTTACATCTGGAAGCTGAATGGAGTGATAACCCTTTTACCATCTCTGCAGTAAATAAAGTGTTTCTTTACATCCAAATACTTGCTTAGTAAAGTATATTTTAAAATACATTAAAAACAGCTATTTCTTCTTTATCCTCAACTTTCTCTTTTCTTCTCTTTCACTGTAACAGTCTTTCAGCCCCTTCTCTTCCTTCTTTCCTTCTCTACGTCCCTCTCCATCTCCTTCCTCTTCCTTGCTTTAGAATTATGAGGATGCTAATTGCTAAAGTTGTACAGACTACTAGCTCTCTTTCTTGGTCACAAAAGTCGAATTTTACTTGGGAATGGGATGTAGCCACAAAGTTTATTTTCTAGGAAATCTGACTAATAAGATATTAACAAACATATTGTGTGAGTTTTCTGAGACTTCTATTTAAAAGAAGGTGACTCAACTGCTTCCTGGACTATAAAGAAACTTTGGTGGTCAATATGGACTATGGATTGACTTTGAATTCAGAAGCACAAGTTAGGAGGTAGAATAGCAAGATAGACAAAGCATGAGTCCTGATGACTAAAATCTTCACAGTTTGACTGCATATTCCAGATTCCCTCAGCTTGCAAGTAAAGTAAAATTCTGTTTTGTTAAAATTTTTGTCCTATTTGCTTTTCTGTAATAGAGAACATATTAAATTCTGGGTGATATAAACATTTTCTACTACAGCATAAAATATTATGATGGAACTGGGTGCTTTATTCTCAACAGTAAATCACCCAAACCATCCCTGAACACATTTACAGATAAAAACAAGAATTGTTGAGCTCAATTAAATTTGTACAATTCAATCTAGTGCCTGCACAGCCATGTGAACCCCCACACATGTAGGAACAAATTAAAAGTTTCATTAATTGTCATAGGATATTAAACTGCTTAATGTTGGCACAGGCCTTCCTAGGATTATTTGTTCATAGATTCCTGTGGAACATTATTAATAGTGGACATATGTGTAATTATTTTTAGGAAATGTCACTTTCAAAAATACACAAAAAGACTACAGGGCATAGTGAAGTCTTGGGCTACAGCTCAGTAAGATGAGTTTTGTATCTCCTTTGACACTGAGTAGCCATGTAATTATACTCTCCATAACAAAATAAACCATAAATTATACTAGTGAGATACTAATTTGCCCTAAAATTCTACAAAAATTCTAAACTTCATGTACTGTGTCTATTAAGTAATTATCTTTGGGATATATACTATATAAACAATGAACTTTATATTAAAAAATGTCTCATATTTTAAATTCTTTCCCAGTTTCAAAAAAAAAGTTTTTTCCACAACTTTTTCACTTTTTATTTACCATATTTTATTTTCTGTCTGTTTAAGAGTGCTAGTGATGACATTTCTGATACAATGAAAAGGTAGATGACTTTGTTGACTTTCAGATGACTTTGTTCAGATAATTGTTGTCTTTTAGCTAACTGATACTTGTCTATATTCTTACTTGAAATTCTTAACTAAAGCAAGTGCAAAATAATTTTTCACTTGGGGTTGTTGCAAACTATGAGAATGAAAGCTTTCACACTAAACAAAAATGTCTTTTTATCTGTCTGACCTAGACAATTCAAATTAAACAAGAAAAATACCTCTGCATTTGTTTTTCTGGCAAACATACCCATATCAATAATTTGATGATTTTGCTTTAAGAATAGAAAAAGTAAATGGGCATTAATTTTCCTTAATACTTTAATTTTGGGAAATTGATAATTTCCAAATTGGTTTGATAAGATTTCAATAATTTCAAATTTTCAAATTGAATTTTCAAGTGCTTGTATGTATTTTTCATGTAAAATTTAATTTCACTAGTTCTGATACTAAGTGATTTTACATGTGAAATTCTCTTAACATTGATAAATGAGGCAGCACATATGTTAAACTATTTGGGAAATTTTAATTATTCTAACTGATCGTAAACTCAAAGTATCTAAATCTAAATTTGCAAAAGAGAAATTAAGAAAGGATGATTTCCTTTAAACAGAATTTTCTTAATTTACCAATTTCTCTCACAATTTTGCTTTAGATAGTGACCCAATGATCCAGTAAAAATGTATTTGGCCCCCAAAACATAGTTTTCTAAATCTCTTTTAAGAATAAAGCAGGGTATACCAAAATCCATACGTGTATAGTGAATTTTAAAAGACCTCTGTCTTTATTAAGAAGTTCATATAGAGGAAGTATCTGGAAAACTGCAGAAATGTCTCAATAGTCTTATGATTATGTGGAATTGATAAAAGATGATCATGAAGGTTAACTTATAAGCTTTGCGGGCTAGAGTCAACAGCACATAACAAAACTATTTGTTACACTATTATTCATGCATTAATCTGCTCTTGCTAGTGTTATTGTCATCAAAGACTATGAATCAAATATTAACATTGAGATTAGATCATATAAGATTTTGGTCATTCTGTAATATTTGAATAGCAGAAGTGCAGTTTCTATGGCCTATAGTCAGAATGATAAACAGTAACCGTAGATCACATTGCTAAGGGGCATCTAACTAGGTGATTGTGCCACAGATTATTTGGGTAAATCAGTCAATGCCTTTGATGCCATTATCCATAATGACTATAACTTGTTTGGAGTAACTGCATTTCTAGTCTTTTGTTAAGAGAAAGAATACATTTCCTTAGTTTTAAGCATACTGAGATGGAAAAAGGAATCATAATCCATATGTGTAAATATGATTCATATTCTTATAAGTCAACAGAAATTCAGGGTCTTAAAATTTAACTAAAGATAAACGTTAAAGTAAAAAACAGGTGCAAGTTGATAGTTTTAAGCTTTAGAAGAATAAGATGTTATTATTTGCAAAGTTACTATAGGGGAATTCAAGAGGTTGTTGATACCATAAAATCCTTTGTGAGACTTAAGTTTTCTCTTGAAACATTCCAAAAGTTTTTTTTTTTAAGGAAAAGGAAAAATGATATTGGATATTTGTGAAGTTCTAATCAAACTAGAGAACAAGAGGATCCAAACTAAGCAAACGTAAATTTTTTTAAATTGAGCATTACAACATTGTATGTCTAAGGTACATACTGGAGATAAACAAGAGCATACACTATATTTAGTTTTCTGCGAAAAGCCCAGCTTTACTCTACTCCACATTGTTTCCTTTGCCTAAATTTATCCACTATCTATTGTCTTCCTTGTGGCAATGCCCACAAGGTCACTTCTATAGTACATTCTCATTCAATATCTTTTTTCATACATGTGCTGCGTATATATTCTGTTTGTAATAGCCTGTTTTATTTTTTTAACATCAAAACTCTTTTTGTAATTTTTATGCTGCAAAACCAATTTAAGAAAATGCAGAATGGATTTTGTATCAAGATCAAGACATAGATGTTAATTTATTTTTATCCTGGCATTTGAGGAAGAATACTCATCCTTCCTTCTCAAGATACTCTGTGGCATTTTCTTTTCTATTTAATTAATTATTTAAAATACTTCATGTATTCAATAAATCAATTTCTCTACTACTAAAGGGCCAAGACTTAGAATGCTGAACTCACTTCCTTAAAACTGATATCAAATGTCAACTTTCCTCATTCTCCTAAGACAACTGAAACTGTTTTTTACTACAGAAGTATATCCTGTCTCTCTTCAGGTTCACACTTTATTATGCCCTTTATGTAATTTACTTTCTTATCCATCAGCTTCAAAAGGTCTGTAGTGAAGATAATGATTATCTTTCATATTGCAGGGCACAAAATGGCCTTCAAACAGGCCTGGATCTGAGTGAACTGGAAGTTGTGTTTTACTCTCTAGTGTAAAGTCAACAAATGACCTTAACACCAGTCATTTTGAGCTTGCAGAAGCAGAGTTTATAGTTGGGACTCATATTTAACCAGCAGTAGGAACAACTTCTATGATCCACAGATGCTCTGAATTTGAAAAATCAATTATAGTAACTCATAAGAGATAAGAGTTTCGAAACACGGACTCATCTTACCCTGTGACTCTATTTCATGATGCTGATGCAGCAAGTGATGTATTTGATGAAGCACAGTCTTCACTTCTCCAGGTGATTCTTCATCTTGAAAGTCTCTATATTCAAAGGCTGCTGATAAAAGTTAGTTTGTGCATCTGTAGGCCAAGAAGAGAAAGTTCAGTATATATAGGTTATCTTCCCCATTCACCGCCCCCCCCCAAAAAAAAAGCTCTGAAGAGGTTTTTAGTTTTAGAAGCTCTTAGACTTATTTTAGTGCTTAAGCTGGACTTATCTAAAAGCATAGGAAGTTTGGTGATGAAGCAAATCCAACACTGAGGCCCTCAGAACTGGGCAAGATGATAAGCGATGTTCCGAGTATTTCTGGCATTGGGGTCCTCAGAACTGAGCAGGATGATAAGGGATGTTCCAAGTTATCACAGAGAGGTGTAGCTGCCTAAACATTGCTCCTTTGGGAGCATGAATTCTGGCAGAAGATGTCTGTTTGGTGGCCAGCAAGTGCTTAACACTGAGCTCTGCGGTGTTGGCCAGGGAACTCCTATATTCAAACTCAGTCCATTGAGAAGGAACTCTCAATATTGCTGCTGCATTGTCTGGCCACACAGAGCCCAACAAAGAAACAAAGACCCTCAACTCTGGCAGTGAAGGAGTCTCTTATTTTTCTCAGGATGTTTTCAAAGATGATACAGTTTCCTGGTAATGGTACAACATACAGTACAAAGAGTAGGGAGAGGCCAGTGTTAAATATTGGAAAATTTAATATTGGGAGAGGCCAGTATTAAAAATTCTACCAATCTTGGTGTTTAGAGATGCTATTATTTTTAAGTTGACATTATCTATAACCAAAATGTCATGGAGCCAATCCATTCCTTTCTGTATAATAGTTTCGAAAGCTAGTTAACTCAACTACAATTTTCTCAGCAGTTTATAGGTAATGGCTATCAATGATTTTAAGGTAACAGACTCAATATACTCATTTTTACTTTATTTAAATAAAATAAAACAGACTAAATAAATTTGTTTTGCCATCAAAATTCCTTTTCATTTAATATCTTGAAAAACTAATATTTCCTTATAGGAAAGACACATTAATTCAAGCGATATTAGTATACCTGTACCTTGAATTTTGGCACTTGAGGTAAATAGATTAATGCTTTGCTTTTACCGATACAATAATTGCATAAAACCAAAGGAGACAATTTTTTTTTTCCTGTAGCTGGCCTGTGGGAAGCAAAGTACAACTGAAAATAGCATGCTATGATTTCTCTTATCTTAAGAACAACCACAAATCCTCTTCCTCATTTGGCTTCTGTAATCTCTCATTCCTTTTGAACAATAATTCAAAAGAATTGTCTATAATCTGTGTCTCTCACAATTCTCTTGTCCATACTGCTGCATCTAAACTGTTCATATAAGGGTATGAATGTCTTTCACTGCTAAATTAAATAGTCAGTTTACTTTACTTTATCTGCTGACCTAGCAGCAGCATTTAACTCAAATGCTCTCTACCTTTCCTGCCCCCCTAATTAAAACACTATGTTCACATGACTTTCAGATACCACCCTCATCTGTTTTTTCTACTCTTTGAAAACCTGCTTGGACCCTGCTAATTCTTCCTCAAACCCCAGTCTTTAAAATGTTGAGGTGCTGAGGTTACGATTCTGCTTTTTCCATTTTCTTTACTTATTCTTGCTATTTTGATAATTTCAAGCTCTATCAATGGTTTCAAGTGACACAGAAATGCTGATGAATCCCAACTCTCTTTTCATTCTGCCCTCTCTCCTGCACTTTGAGCTTGTCCTAGTATCTTATCAACCTCTCTCTTAAATACCTGGTAGGCACCACTATGGGTTCATTTAAAGAAGGAATGGATAAATATCTTACCTAATCATGGTTCATGTATAAGACTTTAGTCCCTAGGCTTTGTCTTGTATAGGGTATTATAATTATTTTTCCCCTTCTCTTTCTCTGACCTTGAAGCAGATGTGGTAATGGCATCAGAGCAAATGCTTAGTAGACTGTGGGATTCAAGTTTTGGATAATAAAGCAATTAATAGACAGAATACTTAATAAGTGGTCCAAATATGGGAATTTGATTTAAGGACTTATACAGAATGGTTGGCTGGTGTATACATGAATATGGACAAATAGGGGCAAGTTTGCATTATAGGAAGTGGAACTACATCAACAAAAAATAAGATCCCTACTCCCCTAAAAATTGAATTACAGGGGGAGAAGAATGGATAGGGTTGATGAGACAATAAACTAAAGCAAATTAAACATACAAAATGGCAAATGATGAAAGAGCTATGTAGAATAATATAAGAAACAGTGAGTAAATTGAAGTAATATGTTTTAGATGATTAGAGAATGTCTGTATGAGGGCACAGCTTTTTAGCAAAGACTTAGAAAAAGGGAGGAAACAAACCATGAGGATTCCTAGGAGAAGATGTTTGTAGAATGAAAGCACAATCTGGGCAAAGACTTGAAAGAAGTAAGTTGCTTAATGTGTTTGTAAAACACTGTTTGGTAGAGAGTTTTTAATTATTGTTTGGCTTTGTTTTCTTCTCTCTTTCCCCATACATACCAAAATAGGGAGAGCTTTGCAAAAATATCCAGCACATCTATAAATTACATGATTTTAGTTTAAGGAAGATTATATCATTTACATACTATATTCTCTTTTGCTTTTCTGTATTAAACAAAATCAACTGCTTGTCTAAGTAAGAATGGGAACACAAAATGACAGCTCAAGTCATCCTAATGGAAGCATCAATCAAAAGCCAGCGTGATACTGTCTGTGGATATACAATGCTGTGATGAGAATGAACACAAATATGCAGGCTCATTTCTATTTCTGTGAAAAGCTCAGCACAAGATGTTTCCTTAAAGGTAGAACATTTGTCATATTGTGCTTATGACTATAAAAATGGATTTGGACAGGTTTTAAAAATTTTTTTCCTACTCTCAAAAACAATTTAAATTAACCCAGAATATTTCACTATGTCTTTCCAGCTTGTTACACAAAGTATTTCATTTGGTTATTATTTAACTTGAATTGTATTCTCTGATGAGTATTCTGTCCATGTTTAAATCTCATTGCACTGTGATGCTTATTTGTTGGTTACTTTGGTGGGTTGGAGATGATGACTGACAAAACAATTAGCTATATTTCATGGCTCAAAAAAAAAAAAGAGATGTATTCATCTTTATGGGCAGCCTTTCTCACCAGTAAAAGAGAAAAAGCATGTATCTGAAAGAAAAGGAGCAAACTGCCTTGTCAGGCAATGAGTTTGACCAAGAAATATCAGTGACATCAAGGAATTAAAACAGTCTAAGCAAATAGTCCATTTCCCTATATTAATAAGGATTTTTTAGGATGTATTGTCTATCCTAAAGAAGAATGGTTTATTTACAAGAAAGAGGTTTTTATTTACATAAAAACTGGTTGTTTTTATGTCTATAGAACCTTGTTTCTTAAATTCCTGGTTTGATTCTTGTAATGCTCTGGCCAGCAATTTGATTGTTCTTTACTTTCTTTCATTTATATAAGTAAATAAATATAATCTGCATATCACTTCTTCTGATATTTTATTCTGTGGATTATTTTTAAATAATAAAGTACTTTGCTCCTTAAATTCTCTTTACATATTTCCACTTTATGAGTTTTTAAGCTAAAATTCTACTCAATGTTCTGAGTGATAATTATTAAAATCTCCCCAATTTTAGAGGCTGAGAAAGTGATAATGAATGCTGTCATCCTGTAGACTCCTAAGTGGTAAATTAATGACAATTTATGGTGAATAATTGAATGTATATTTTAGAGAGTTAACATTAAAAATTCAGTTATCGATATAACCTCCTTTAGTGTATATTTTATAAAGAGAAAAATTCCACGTATGAAAACAAAATTTCCCATGGATATGCATTTTTATGAGCTGTCAGTGGTTTTATACATGTCTTTCAGTTCTCTTTATAGGGTTAATTTAACTTCCTGAATGGAACTGGCACTACTCATAGTGCCAGATACTAACTAGTAAATATTAAAGTTATATACCTGGTGATTAGTTACTAAACCAGTTAAATATATCTATTGTAGCATTTTAATTCTATTCCTACACTGCTAACATGTATTAGAAATCAGTTTAAATAAGATGATAAAAGTCCAAATCAGAGCAATTATTAAGATATATAAAAGGTTTCTACCTGCTCAAACTAATCTCCTTTGCCTAGCGCAACTTTCTGTTATTTCCTACCTTTCATGAAAAAAAAAATGGCATCTTTTTGAACGTCCAAAATTTGGATGAGTTGAGGGTAAAGCAATTCCAGGATAAATGTTCCTGAGGACTGGAGAATGCTTTCACTTCTTGTATTGCCCAGTGAAGTTTCCCGAATCTTTTCTATTATACAGACCTAGTCAATCCCTACTCTCATCAATCCATTTTGTGCCAGAGCCCCTGCGTGAACTGAAGAAAAGCACAGTCATAATTACCTGATTTGAGTGTTTATTACAAATCTCCAGTTGGGTCTCAACACTGCTTTTCAATCATCTATTTCTCTAGTCAGTAAACTCACTTTCATATAATCTTCACTTTCAATGCATTAGCATCCACTTATCACCTTCAATCTTAGCAAATGAATTTGCAAATTTCAAAAAGTCAAGCAGAAAAGAATGCTCTCATCTTTCCTACTCAAGGGTTTTGCTCCCACAAAAGTCCTCTTACCTTCATTGTCTCCCCTCCCATTCTTTTCCTCGATATTCCTTCCTCTCCCATCCCCATAGAGGGTTATGTCAATCAAAATATGATAGACTACACCCCCCCATGTTAAAACAAGACATCTGCCTAGTTTCTACATTTGCAATTCGCTGTTTTCTAATTTTATTGCCCAGTGTTTCAGCAAAATCTTTTAAAAACATTGTCTACATTTACTATCTCTTTCCCTTTCCAATTTTGTATCCCATTCTCTCTAGAAAGTTTTACAGTTGGATTTTGTCCACACTATCCTGAAGCTACTCTTCCAAAAATATTCAACTTTCAAATGCAATGCAGAATTCTTAGTACTCATGGTCTTCAATTTTCTGCATTTGATAATCTCTTCATTCTTCTCACTTCTACATCCCCACCCTGTTCTGTTTTCTTCACCTGTCTCTACAGATACTATAATTACCCAGGCTTTTCTGCTACTCTGTATGCTTCTTATTAGTCTTTGTTATTACATATTCTTCCACCTTTAAATGCTGGCATGCATAAGAATCATTCTTCTACATAGCATATATTTAGGGAAACTCTTCAGGTCTTAGAGCTCCTTAACATATAAAGTATTCACTGGGGATTCCAAAATGTATGATGTTTGATTACCAGACTAAAAATCCCAACTGCTTATTTGACATCTCTAGAAGAATGATAGCTTAAATTTAATACTTCTAAAATAGATTTCATGATTTTCTCTCACTCCTGCAAACCATATGACACTGAGTTTCCAATCCTTTCCATTGGTTTTGATTCTAAAGATTTAATTACTTTAGTATTTTTAAATTTAGAGCATTATAAATTTCGATAAAACACATTATTTTCCAGAATTTCTTATTCATAAATATTTTTGCATATCTACACTTTTATATTTAAAGTTCTATTTGAATGTGGGATGCAGCACAATGAAACTCCACTACTAGAAGGCTTTAGTTGCTTACTGTTCCAAATTGGGGAGAAAGTTATCACTCAATCTCTCAGGGGCTACACCAGAAGCAAAGTAAAAATTAAATTTATGTATTACATGTGAATACCTAGAGCTTTTTGTGTGCTTAGGCAATTGCTACTTTGATACTTAAAGGCTGCCCAAACTGAATGATACCTGGCTCCTGGAAAGGTGGAATGTGGCTCAGAGTATGAGTCAGATAAGGAAAGTGGTTGTGAGGTATATTTAATCAGTTTAAGAACCTCAAAAGTAGGTCAAAAGAACAACAAAGACACACTGTATTATATACTTGACCTAGTTTATCTTTCTTACACAGTCTCCCATTCAGTTTCTAAAATTAGCATAGATTATGCATAAACCTGAAGTATCCTTATTTTTACACTTAAAGTTAAGGGAGTCTACTTAGTTTAACCATATAGTTGCCCCAACTGAAACCAAGATCCACAGAGGTTGAGGGTGGGGTGGGGTGGGGAGAGAGTATGTGTGCACGTGTGAGATGTACTGATGTACTGGTTAATTCCTACTGTAGGCTCTCCTCTTCATGTTCTGCCATGTTTAGGTTTCCATTCTGATTTGTTTACTTAAGATTTATTAATTTTTCTTTCAGAGATTCTACTGGATGATAGCTTCCTTTGTCATTTCTCTAATATTCTCCTTTAACTCTGAAATGAAATAATATCTTAGTTCAGTCTAATATTCTTGAATTGCCCATTTTTTTCACAGTGGTTGGTAGCTGCTCTTTCTCTGATTTCTGGTTACTGATCTAATTATACTGCTTAGATTGCCTTTACATGGTTAGCATATGAAGAGTAAAACCAAAAAGATGCACTGTATTTCTATGAATCAATGCTAATGAGAAACTTTCATGTGGTAACATCATTCACAGGTTTCATTTGGAACTTACAAGCATTTGGGAGTACACATAGAAAACCTTGGTGAATAATCAAATTGACAATGTATACGCATACTTACATATATTTACTATGGTGTTTGCTTCCAGAGATTGACTATGACATGGGTACAGGAAAAAGGAAGAAAGTAATAGAAATTCCAGAAGAAAAATTTTGGAAGAGATATAGCTAACATATTTTTTTCTTAGGAGCATAGAACATGACTTGCTCTACTGTGGTTTAGCATATCAGAAACTATCAGGAATGAATTTTGTCTTGATTTTGAAAGCACACTATAAAATATTCATATTTCTTATCTACCTTAAGTGATATACAAAGTCTTCAAAAATAATTTTCACATTTGTTTTAGTTTTTAAAGTTTGTGTGTGTGTGTATAGTATCTACAGTTGTGTGAATTTATTTAAATGTGGCTGGAGAAATGAGTAGAAAGGTGACATGTAAGATGAAACTAATTTGATTTGTAAATATATTTTGTTAGAAATACCAAAGAAAGAATTGCTGAAATGCTTTGACTAGCTAACCAGGGTTGGTAAAAACAAGTCTGTAGATTCTTAATCTACAGGGATCATAAAATTATATGTGGGTATGAGGGTGTGTATATAATGGAAATTAGGCATCCTTTCTCAAGTGAAAGATTTTGAGTCAAATGCCTTTGTACATTAAGTGTAAAATCTGTAAATGCTTTTAAAATTCATGATTACTCATTTGTTGAGAATAAAGCAGAAAAATAAACCCATAAGCATAAGGAGACCTAAGTTTTGCCCTGATTTATGAGCAGTTTTTGTATTTAAATATTTTTTAAATATTCCTTTTCTATAATAAGTATATTAACTATAATTCTAGTACATTGAAGTTACCAAACTTTAATGACCAGCAAGAATTTTGGCAGAAATAATTTCATTACTTTTAATCATATTTGGAGATTTCATTACTTTTAATCATATTTGGAGATTTCCATATATCATATATATATATGGAAACTTTTATGTGATAACATCATTCAAAGGTTTGATTTGAAACTTACAAACATTTGGGAGTACACATGGAAAACCTTGGTGAATAATCAAATTGATCATATATAATACGCACATATATATCTAAGTGTGTTCATGTGTACACATATAAATGTATTTATTGCTGTTTGCTAGTCATATTCAGTACTTGACTAAATGTACTTCATATTTTTGAAGTCATCTATTAATTTAAGCAACTGAGGGATTTACTGAAAACAGATTATGTATGTCGACAGCAGAGATGTGGGAATGCCTATGTACTTGACTTGATATCTTTCATTATGTTTTTCCAAGTTCTGTAGGATTGTCTAGTTTCATCTGAAGTAGGTAAGCGATGAGCTATATTAGTGAGACACAGCAAATAAAATGAGCTATATTTGTTATGTATTACCTGTATCAATGATGTAAAAAAAAAATCTAAAAAATAAAGCATGGCTCAACTTCCCCCAAATTTGTGCACCTAAGTATATTATGCAGATAAATACAGGTATAACACTGAAATTTAATAGAGCTATTTTCAGTTTTATCAACTTAAAGTTTTCATAGACTTGTATTGTTAGAACACTGTCATTTAAGTTTAGAAGTCATTGGTAATTTGTTCTTAAAGATGCAGGTTTTTTCCTATAAATATATGAGATTTTTCTTGTGGAATGAATTGACAATAAACACTTTGTGTGTTTCCATTCTTCTATAAAATAGAACTTGATGATTATATTTTAATGAGGGCTGTGGTTTCAATGTGTGAGCAAAGTAATTGCTCAGACACCCTTTTGCAGTCTTATTCAGATCAGATTAAATATCTGAATACTGTACCAGGAAAATAAGATGACAATTTTCAACCATTCTTACTCAGTGAATAAATAGAAAAGAAGAACTAAATTGCTCATATCACACATTATAATTATGCCTCTCCTGCTGAGGTATCCCAAAAGGTGCAATTAAAAGATAACTATACAGAAAATAATGGCTTAATTTAATATTGAAATAGAAATACAATGATGTTGAGTATATAGAAAGTGGATTTTCTTATAGTCATCTGATCTGTGAATGAAAGGCTTCTTTGAACTAAATTAGCATTAGTGAGAGTCACCCTACAGAGGGGATGACTTTGTCTCTGGTTGAAGCCAGGATTCAGAAAATCTTACTCTATGAGAGTTGTGCATGGACTTTTATTTACTCTTTTTCTTTTAAAATACATGCTTTCTACATTGAGAAGTATAAGGGTTAAATCAATATAGTAAAATGCAATTAGGTCTGCCTGTCATATTAGTTTTTTATTGTTGCTGTAACCGATAGCTACAAATACAGTATCTTAAAAAAAACCAAAAAACATTTATTATCTCAAGGTTCTTCACATGAGAAGTTGGAAACAGATCTTACTGTGTAAAAATCAGGTATTGACAGAACTACATTCCATCTGGAATTTCTTGGAAAGAACCCGCTTTCTTCTTTTTTCCAGCTTGAGGCAATCTCTATATTATTTGACTCATACTCCCTTTCTATGCTAAAATCACAATAATAACAGAGCTCTTCTCAGGTCTCTTCAAATATCAGACCTGTCTCACTTAAATGAGGGATACAGGGAAAACAAACAAGCAAATATCTATATATCTATATGTAAGCCTCTATATCCATATATAGATATATATATATGCATATATACAATCAATAAGATAAAACAAATATCAGAATTGATGTTTACATTTTAAATCTTATTTATGTTTTCAGTACCTAGGACTTTTATATCAATATAATTACACTGACTATTAAAGTCATCCACATGTGTAATTCTTATACATTATATATATATGCTATATGGATTATATATATCAAGGTATAAATGCTAATTTTTTTAAAGTCAGGAAGGTAATATTTGTTATTACTTGGGAAAATGAACAATAAAAGTTAAATGCTTTAAGAAAGTAGAAACTTAACATATATTATCAGTTTTCTTAGTAGTCAAAAGGAAAAAACATACAGGAAAGAAAATGAATTCTTGAACTTAATAATCTAAGTCAATCTATTTTCACTAAATTAATATTTTTAAAAACTAGCATTTTCTTACTTCATTTCAGCATAATATCAATGTATCAAAAAGTATAGATCTTTACTCAAGTAACTTTGGAAATAAAATTTATCTCATCAGGATTATTTGCTACTATTGCTATCAGTTTTTAATATACTTGTGTTTTCTGAATCTTTCAGAAATGAATTATGATGTGATATTCATTTATTTGGCTATACATCCATTCTCAAAACCAGCCTCATGCTAAAGATTAAGCACACTGTGAATAATACATGTAATTTGCTATTTTTACTATTGGTAAGATATGAGATATTTCCAAATTATTTGTGCTCTTTTTTTCTTATTATGAAACATACATTTCCTACATTTCTAACATATTGAAATGCTGAAAGAAATTTAGGGCCAAATACAAAGCTGTGATTTAAGAATATTAGACATCCCATCTGATTGGGTTCCAATTTCTTCTTAGGTTTTTTTATTATTATTATTCTTAATAAAGTCTCAATCGACTGTAATTATTTATTGTCTCTCTTGAAGTTTCTTATCTGTAATTTCTACATAGCAAAGGCATGTTAGATTAACTGTTGGATTTAGATTATAATAGCTAAAAATTACTAATCCTGTTAGATTTACCATCGGATTTAAGATTATAAGGGCTAAAATTTACTAATACTGGTTCTTCATATATTTCTATTTTTACTTACTCCTTAACTGTTTGTTATATTCCACATTGATACAAGGTTAGCCATTATGGGGACTACTTCGAGAGAAGAATTGTACAGCACACACAAACATTACAGGAAAAACATCTAGTGTATGTTGGTATTACCATTCATTTCTTGGTTTAGTACTTCAGCCTGCTGTAGGGTGATTTTTTACCAATTACTTTTAGAATTGAATAGAACTTGTCCCTTATTCTGTAAAAAGCAGGTTTCTAGCATGGGGACTGTCATGGAATTGTCATGCTCTGCGTTACCCTCCTGCTGTTCCAGGTAATGTGGACCTTTGGGTCATTTTGCTCAAATGATTCTGAACACTCTCTGTGTTTAGTTATGAAGCATCATTTCCTCCTCAACAGAACATCGCACAACCCCCGAGATTATTGCCCATTTTAAGGATATTCCAACAATTTGTAAATTTCCAAGTGCTTCCATAAATGCATATGGCTCTCAAGACATTAGCTATAAGAAAAGACCACTTTTTATGACATACATTGTGATTTTTTCATTTGCACTCCAACTTCTTAGGGAGTTTTTGTAAATCATCTTCTACTTATAACTTACTACCTCTCCATCACCCTAATTGTCTTAAATGCACTGGATACAGAGTATATAACAACACAGTCCTAGCTACCTCCCTGCAAAATAAAACATCTTTATTTTACATATTTTTTTCTCTTAGGAAAGATGTTCTCCATGGAGACTGAACAAATTGAGACTTAAAAAGTTTAGGTATAATGGATACAGCAACTTCTCCATCATATCCCCACATACTAAAGGGAACTTTTATACAACTTAGCCCTGGACTGATCATTCTTATTTTGATCATGAAAATAATTATGTGAAAAGTGTCACAGAGGCATGCCAATCAAGTCTGAAGTCTGCTTAGAGGGAGAAAATGCATTTACTTAAGGAACTAAGTCAAGGCTTCTTGGAAATATTTACATTTTGGCTGACCTACAAATATAATTAGGATAATTCAGGCATAGAAAATGTACTATCTATAGTTGACTCAATACCATGATAGGTATTACAGTGGCAAGCCATAATGGCACCCACCCCCATGCATCCCCAGTAGGTAGGGCTATTTGTCTAGAGACTAGATATTTGTCAGAAATAATGATAGTAATTTGGAAAAGGTAAACAGTGGTTATAATACAAAGAAGATTTAGTAAAAGGGATTTAACATTTCTCCAAATGAAATGTCTCTCCCTGTAGGAGTAAAAAGTTACTCCTACATGTTAGCTCTCTTTGCCATATTCCTAGCACTGTCTTGATGAGAAAAACAAAACTGCTTTATGACTAATATTTGCTAACTCTTGATTACTTTCAAATTGGGCAAAACCTTTTATTTTGCTTTTAATAACTCTAAATGCAGACACATACTTACAGACTGTATTAAAGTAAGAAGTGTTAATAATTTAGATGTAATCTTTCATGTTGATTACTTTTTCTAATTGAAATGCTATGTGTTTCACACAGGGTGATTATGAAAATTGAAGAAATTGTGCAAAGTCACATTACTTACCATGTGCTTTATATATAGTATGCTACCCAATCCTATTAGCAATCATTATTATTACCATTTTTTCAGATAAGAAAACTGAGAAGCAAAGAAGTCATATAATTTGCTTAAGTTTACTTAGCTAGTAAATTGTAGAGGTTATGAATCCAGGAAAAATGATTTTATAATCCAATTCTTTAGTCATGGCAATACACAGACCATCAAGGGGTGCCTAGAGCACTTGATGCACAATAGAAGCACACTAAAAAAATCAGTTTTCTTTCCTTTAACTTCCCCCTTTATATTTTGCATTTATTTTCTTTCCCCCATTTTAAGTATTAATTTTATGGCATGTTGACAAAGTAGGTAGGGTAAAGAAAAATGTACTTTTCTTTTCCATTCCTTTAAATGAAAAACCTTTACCCTCTTTTTTGTCACAAACATTTTTGATGTTAAAGTACTACTACCCCTATAAAATATTATATAATATATATATATAAATATATAGTAGAAAGTTTTGGTGACATGATAAGTGTCTAAATGAAGTTAATAATCATTCCTTCTTTATATAGTCTTCTGAAGAACAACATGGCAAGGATTAAAAGTCACCACACTATGATAAGCTGACCTAGTATCTGATATCTCTAATTCAGATCATAATTTTGGTAAATTATGATCAGACTATGCAGGTTGCTAGTAGTAAACAGAATCTCTTTCCATAAACCTAAATCCAATCTGTGGACTTACCTTCTTCTACCTGACTGGCTGCCTGATCTAAAGTAATAAAGAGTCTTCTCCAGATATGTATACGGGAAAGATGTACAACAAAAAGTGTAAAAAGTGAGAATTAGTTATCTTACTGATTTTACTTGGAGGCAACAGGCAACTGGAGAGAAGAGTACACAGTTCAGGCCACTGTAACTCTACTCATTGATAAATAGGGACCACTCATTATGGTCATGGATGGAAAAGAATAAGAACAGATGAACCATATTATTCTATAAAATGAGGAACAATTTAAGAAAACTAAGAAAAATTCAAGCTTAGTAAGTAGAAAGGAAATAAAAACATGGCCCATATCTATGAACAAATTACAAGTAAATTTACTATTCAGATAATCTGAAAAATAAATTCTCCAAATATGAGAGATATTCACTGAAATCTTGATAAAACTGTCATAGCAGTTGGGATTAATGAATAATCAGTCTTTTCCGGAATGGCTCAAATAGTAAACATAGCATTGGTCCTGGTGGTAAAGGCATTTTTAACTAGTTCAGTTAACTTTATGTCCTAATTTTTCTATATGAAATATGCTAAAAATATACACACAAACATGTTAAAGATGCAAGTCAACACATACATGTATCAATTATTAACAACAAATGTTATAGGAGGAAAAATAAGTGCCTCAAGAACACAAAATTACAAAATAAATAAAACTACGTAAAATAACAAAAAAGACAGCCTTCATTTATATATCCAGTGGAAATAGTTGGACAATACATTTATATATACATTTATATATTCAGGGGAAAATGTAGGACAATCCAATTCAGGTTTCTTTAACCATTTGCACATTTTTCTAGCTCTGATTTATTTTGTATTTCTTTAGGTTGAGACTTGGAAACGAGCAAAAGATTTCAGTAGGATTGTGTAGGAAACCCAGCAGCAATTATCTCATTTCATGTGAGGATGTACATGTAATTGATTTTCTGTTTGTATGCTATTTTATGATTTAGTAGGTTAATATTAATTTATATAGAGCTATTATATAAACAGTATTTGTCTATAGTAATGTTCAGTGGAGAATGTTTTCCATATAGAAAATATAACCACAAACATCTCATTTCGATGCCTTTATGTGGTATTAACCAGTCTGGTATTAGACAACATATTCATATTCATCTCAGTGTGTGCATGTACATATGTTCAAATTCTCTTGGAATCAGTCTTTATCTCTTACTAGTATGCTCTTTAATTCCTGAGTTTACTAAAACTGCTAATTAGTGGCTTTGCATGCAAAAGTTTTATAATTCTAACTTTTTGAAAATTATTTATCTCTATACACATATAGCAGTAAATATAATGCTCATGTAAATAGATACATATCAGGAAATTGATTTATTGGGAACTGGCTCAGAGTAATCCTAACAGGGAAGGGACATGAGAAAGGAGAGAACAGAAGTCAGGCTAAGCAAAAGAGCTCCCAGGTGAGGTTCACTGACCCTACAGCAAGGTCAGTGAAGTCATACTTATTGAAGGGTAGGAAGACTGCTTTTATTAGGGCAGGGACCTGGAGGGTGGGGCCAGGTATGAGGATCCCACAGTTTCTTTTTTTTCTGTTGCCCTGGTGAGAAAGATTGGTAGGCTTTTTGGGCAAGGTCAACAGCATTTTCAGTTATAGCAGGAGAATGACATCTGGGGTGGAGGATGTGGACAGGAAAATTCCTTTTAGCATCTTTAAGGCTCTCAGTGGTGGAGACTTCCAGTGCCTTCTAACCGACCTTTCAGTCATTGAGTTTCTTTATAATCAATGCAGTTAGAACATTTTCTCATTTCTACTAGAAAATGTAACTTTTTGCTAGAAACATTAGAATACAGAGTCTCTCTGGTGACCCTGGGAGGTTGCACTGTGTGACTCTGGGTGAACCACTGACATGGACAGGATGAAAATGAAACCCTCAGGATAGGTGCAATTCAGCAGTGGAATTACTAGTGTTTACTGAGCACATTATGCTGTGGTATTGTTTTAAATCTATTACTGTATTAATTCATTTACTTATTTTTTGATTCATTTAAAAGAAAGTGAGAATAAAGACAGTAGTATGAAAAGAAAATAGGTTACTATGGAATAAATTATGAACCTAGGGCATAGAAAGTCTGGGGTGAGGACAGTAGAAATGCTTTCTTAAGCAAAGTATTTGGACAAATAGGAGAAGGATTTCTTCTAATTACTAAATAGTTTCCCTCAATCAGCCCAATTGCTTTATTTTTCCTTGATCTTTTGTGCTTCTTTGTCAGAGACCCTATAGGCATGAATTTAAAGAGAAGAATTACAGAACATGAAGTGGGATCTATAGTGAAAAAAGGAAGAGTTGTTTCTTTAATATACATGTTTAAATTGATAAAAAGCTTCACAAGACCATTAAGGCAATCTAAAATAATTTTGACAGGTAACCATGCTATTCATGTCAACATTAATCCCTGCTGCATGAACATCAGGATCAACTGTCTAGAACATTTTAAAGTAATTTCAGCATTCTTGAAAGCATGATAAGATGGGTCTTTTTGCACATATTACTATAGAATTTAGGTTAAAGTACTATACTTAACCCTTGAAACTTTAGAAATAAAAGTATTTGAACACTTATTAAGGTAATAACAGGATTTCAAGATTTGAAGGAATTTAAAGATCATCTTACAAATTCATTTTTATCATGTTTGAATATCAGTAAGAATACATTTTTCAACTATGTTCAGACTCTGTTCATAAATTTCAAGCACTAAAAACAAAACCCTCACTACTTTCTTAGCCAGCGTAGGACATCTTTACAAGTATCTATTTTTTCCAATCAGCTCTTGTTTCAGTTGAACAAAATCTTTCCAGTTGCTTCCCAAAATTAGAGAGCGAAAGTTGACTATAAGTCTCCTTCGCGTTTCAGAAATAAATAAAACAGGTGAAAGGGGAGAAAATGTTTACACAATGGTGATAGGGTGTGCTACCTGTGCTACCCCCCCTCCCCCATTGTCTCCTGTTTTAGATTGCAGATTTCAAGGACAGATATACTAAAATGTGAGAATGACCTTAGTTGGAATTTCCCTTCAGGGAGATGCACGGGGAGGAAGAAGTAAAATGGTCCAGGTGTGGTTCCTGGAAGGTGGGAAATCAGAGTATATAAAGGATGTGGAAACAAAGAGAGGTCCAATTTGGAGATGAGATAGAGAGATTCATTGAGGAAAGTTTGGTTTCAGCCATTTTGTAAGATGGAGATGTGAACCATGTGAGCTTGACCATGTGGCCACCGGGGGGGCCTGCAGCCCTTGGCTGACCTGGGCTAGCCGCATGTGTGTTAAAGGCAGTTAAGGAGTTTGCAGATTTGAACTCCATGTTGAAGCTTGTTTTGCTGAGTTTGACTTGTGTCTGAAAGAGGCCGAGCAAAAGTTAGGCCTGAAAAGAAAGTGAACTTTGCTGGGTCCAGTACCATGAAGTTTCTACTTGGACGACAAGAAGAAGACAGCACAGAGGAGCTGGAGCACACCAAAGGAGCGCACCTAAGGAAAGATGTCTTCAAACACGCAGCTTGAACTCTGACTGGCTGACATTGGTGAGATGATCAGGACTGAGAGATTGAAGATTTTTGGGCAATTTGGGGAAAGGACTTTGGACAATGCTGAGAAAGGTTTGGGACAATGTTAAAGTAATCTAAGTCTTACATGATTCTTTTGTAGTGATTAGGAAATCACTTTATTAGAAATAAATTAGTCTGCACTGATAGTCTTGCTTTGACTTGGTATTTTGGTTGAGAAGGCTGGGGATGGTGGAAAGAACACACAAGAGTTTAAACTACATTTTTAAGTTTTTCTTTTTAGGTCTGAAAGAGGGAAAGAAAGCAGAGAGAAACTGGTCGCTGATGTTTGCATATCAAAATTAGGCAGGTACAGTGTAAATGCTAATTAACAGTTTATAGTCTGCTTTGTAGAAAGAAGCAGGCAGAGGTGCTCAAGGTTAAGGTAAAGGTTAAACGTAAATGGCCTGCTTGTAGCCTGCTTCCTAGGGAGAGAAGCAGGCCTAGGTGTGGCTACTTAAAGTTAAAGGCAAGTGCTAAGGAAATGCTTGCAGCCTGCTAAGCAAAGAGAAGCAGGCCTGTATGTGTTTTAAGTCAAAGTTAAAAAGTCCCTTCGTGGTTGCCCTGTTTCAATGGTAGCTGAAATAAATGTCCAGCTTCAGTAATACCAACAAATCAAATATAAATATACTAAATGAACTGTAATTAATAAGGAAAATGTCATAATAATACACACTTATATGACAGCCCCCAAAAAGCACCCCCTCCCATTCTGTGGCTTCAGGAATCATAGTTGACTGCTTGCCCCATTGTTATCCTCTGAATAACATTGTGTTTGCCTTGAATAATTAATTCTCTAGATTAATTCCAACAAATGACTATGCATTATGGGGATACCAGAATGGCCCACTTTCTGACTTGCAGTGGAAAAGAATTTCTCTGTATTAGGCAAAGCATAACTTAAAAAAAATTTATTCTTTAAATCACAAAATTGGTAAATGGTCATTGGGTTACCTCCCCCTTCCCCGGATGCCCCCTCCATTCACTCAGGACCCTCTCTTTGTTGTTTGATAATCTGTGTTAAGTCCATTTGTCTCTTTCTTCCCTGTTGCAGTGACCTTTCACTGGCTGAGGGACTGTGTTCTTGGGACACAGTGAACTGTGCTGTTAGGTTTTTCTGTCTTAATCTTGTGTTGGGCAGCCAGTCTGTATTTATTTGTGGTCTATCAATGCTTTCTCATTGCTGGTGATCTTCTCCACTTTTATCTGTGTCATTTTGCTTCTTCTTCACCTTATAGTTCCAGCATCTGGTTTAGGAGCCCTCACCCCCAACCATTGTCGGTGAAGAGGTTTCTCCGTGGGTACAGGCATCTGTGAATGTTCATTGCAAATTATCTTCTCTCCCTTAGTTTGTCATTTTGCTGTAAGGCCGATGCCCCAACTCTGTGGCCTCCTCTCCAATGGAATGGGGAAGGGTGCCTTGCTCTCTTAGATGGTATCCTGGAAATGAGATTTTGGCACACAGTCCTGGTGAGCACTTGGGTATAAATCATGATAGTCTCCATAGTTGTTTTTCCAGTCCCACATGCTCTGGTTCTCTCGATAGTCCATCTCTTGTGTTCTGTGCAGATGTATGGACTGGATGTTTACCTGGCCCCTGACCCATTCTATAATGGTGTTTGTAACTGGAGTGAGACTAACTGGAGTGAGAGTGAAACAGAAGGGTATCTACACCCTAACCCTGCCTGGTGGGCTGGCTCCTCCCACAGTGGGGGGTGAAGCTGAATGACCATTCAGATACAATCTTAACCACCTCCTACTCCCCCTCCCCCAGGATGGTGGAGTGGTCAAGCCATGCTACAGCTCTCTGGGTTGGCAGACAGCAGCCCCATGCAGTCATCCGTGGGTGAACAGGGCTAAGACCCCTCCTAGACCCCCACCATGCTCTCTGGTGCAGGGGTCCTACCCAGGATACCACACTGACTTTGCTCCCCATTGGGAAAGGAGCCTGATTGCCCAGAACCCCAGGTGTGGAAGCAGTCATGTGGCTTTCTGTTGGTGGGTGTAAGCATACTTTCTTAAAACTGCACTGCACTTTGAGAATCTTAGTAAATCCTTCTTCCCATTCCCTGTAATCCCATCTGTTACATGAATGCTGCTTAGTATCTTTTTGAATGCTTATTAGTATCTTTTTGAAACACTGATGATGTGCTTTGGTTTGTAATAGGAGGATAGTCTTCAAAGGGATAGTTGGTATATGAGTTGAACAAAGAAGATTGGTGGAATTTCTTAAAGCATGTGTGTACTAAAATATGCCCTTTTTTGGGAGAGAATTTTATTAATTAATGGGTTTATACTGAAATGGAGAAATAGTATTAGTAAGGCTCCCTTGAATCTGTTATAAACTAGTGTCATGCTATGCATAATAGATAATCAAATATGAATGAACATAGAACTTCAAATCTGCCATTCCCATGGTGATACTTATAGAAAATTCATTGAACACTTTTATAACTCCCAATACTAAAGATTTAATCTGCATCAATGGGCATTTATGTTTTTCAAGCAAAAGCAAATTTCTTTTTTTTTTTTCTTTAAACCAGTCACACATCAGAAAAGAGAGGTTTTTCAGGCACATTTTTAAAAATTTCCATTTAGCTAAGCACCTTGGGAAAAATGCTCCTCATTTCATGAAAGTGCTTTGACTTTTACCATAAAATAAAAATTGCAATAAAATCTCTTCCTAATTAGGTAATATCTATTATATATATGAAAAGGAAACCATAAAAATGTGATATTGTGCACTTTGGAAGACTTTGCCACTAATGTCTACTCCTGGTCCAGAAATGTATACCCCAAAACTAGTGTTTAAAAAAATTGCACAAAATCTTCTCTTTTTTTGCTCTAATCACTGTACTTTGTTTAATCCTATCTTTTTTATATCAAGTTTAGTCAACATGAAGAGTTTGCCTAAGAATTCTGTGAATTTTTAGTCTCTTTTGCTTTATGAGACATAACTTCCTTGAAGCAGCTCAGGTGTAAGGGTACATTTAGGCGGTCACTCAGAGCGCTAAGTTAACTTGAATGGTGCAACCCGTCCTTCTCCCTTTCTATGGTGACATCTGAATGAGTCCTGACTCTCTCTGTATTCACTTTAGACTTCATTCCCTTTTCAAATTTTTGTTATTCTCACTGAGGAGAGTAAATTCGACTTTGAAGTGGAATTTGAGTGTTTACTATTCAGGTTGATGAGTCTCTTGTGAAAATGGGTTTTGCTTTCCTTTCAGCATTTTGCTCTGTTTTCAGTCAAGACAATTCTGTGTTTGCAGACAGATGAAGCAGTCTGTTTTCAAGCCACAGGGTAGAACGTGTAATGTTACTGAGACTTCCACAGCACTAACTGATCATGTAGAGACTTCCTAATATAATTGGAATCATTATGCAAACATATTATTTATGACAAATGGAAAATTAATAGCTTTGAAGAAAGAACACACATTTGATGGAATTGGGCAACTGGAAGGATGGCCCGTGATCCTTCACATGAATCCGTACCTTCAAAAATAGTCAAACTGAAAGTCTGGGTTGAAAACTGATTCAGCATAATTCATGGTTCAGCTTCAATAATCAAATATAAGCTAAATCTACTTTGTTTTATAACTAGATACCTGTGGCTTTAAGGCTTTCACTTCAGTTATAAATCTGAAAGTTGAAAACATTCCTGCTTACAAATAAATTTTCATAAAAATTAAAACATTGTAGAAAGAGAAAAAAATGAATGAGCTTCTATAAGTTTTGATGAACAACGAGGCTAGAAGCTTAAATATTAATCTAAACTAGTTACATTTAATAAATCCAAAAACTGGGATTGAAAGGGGGTGAATGGCTGGGAGTCATACATTTAGAAAATTCTAATAATTATGGTATAAGTCAGGTCTCATTTCTCATGGGGGGAATATCATCATATACATGTGATTTTTACTTATACTAAAATAAAAAAATAATTTATGCTAATGTATTTAGATGTATTTTATTGAATCCTTGCAAAGATACTAAAATTATTATCGTTTCATAAATTAGCAATGTAAGACAATATAAATTAATAAGCAAATCACACATTTATTAAATGTTCTCACACATTCTGTATCTGTACAATGTGGCCTTCTCTGGAAAGTAATCAAAATCATTTTGGTAGACCTTGGATAGAATAGAAATGTATGGGATCATATGCTCTCTGAAACACCAAATCATGTCAAAGCAGAAATGGGCTTATTTGAATAATGGCAGATGAGCCAATTATAAATAAACCCTTTACATCATATATGTAAAGCAACTATGCTACTAAGAACAAAGTTTTTCAACTCTTTTAATGTTAAAATAATTGGTTCATGAAAAAATATTGAACTTTCATATTATTTTAACTAAATGATTCTGCCATTACCTTCAAAATTACTACATGTATACCAATAATTTTTCAGATTAAAATATTAATTGTATTTTCTATCATTGAATGAGAAATATATGCAATAGATATGGAATATGAATATTTAAAAAAAGTTATCATTAAAATATTCATATTCCCATAACTATTATACATTATTGTTATATAATATATGAATATAATCATGTACATACATATAATCTTCTATCTAGATTTTTAAAATATCAACAGTGTTTCTTGTGGTATATAATATTCACAGTTGCTACCTAGAATCTTATTTTGTATTATTATAAATATTTAGAGTCTCTATACTTCTTTAAAAAAAGGAAAACACTTTAATAATGATATGACAACCTATGGAGAGATATTACATTTTTTCATTTAGACTATTTCCTCAGCATGAATAACTTGAAGAGAAACGACTTATCCTACATTATAATTTATTTTCCTCTTGACAAATAGTGGAAAATACAGTTTTGTCTTCTAAGAAGGTTTTATGTCACCAGGAATGTTCAATACCACTGCACCTTTCTCAGCACTGAGAGATGATCACAAAGCAGATGAATAGATTTCTCTAAAATACTACCATATGGCAACTGCCATCACTTATTGCCTTCATTTACAAGTGCTGAAATGCATCTTTGTATTTTTTATCAAATCTTGTTGGTCATCTATATATTTTCTGTTCATTTGTTTTCTTTTTTCATATATATGATATATATCATATATGAAATATATGAAATATATGATATATATCATATATATGAAAAAAGAAAATGAAATTTCATATATTTCATATATGATATATATCATATACCATATATTATGCTTGATATATACTATCATATATCATATATATATCATATATATAGTGTGTATATATATGTTGCTTCTCTTTCTCTTTACGGAGATCTCTTCACAGAATAGGACAGATGGATTTACTTTTATATTATATAGAGGTATTTTCCAGTCTGTTAACCTTTATAAGTAAATGTTCAAAGTAATTCTTTTCAGTACTACTTCCTACTTAACCTAACATTTAGTCATTAGATTGATTTTAAAGTTTATTTTCTCATTTTTTGCACAAAATTTTCCTCATTCTATGAAGTTTATTTTTCAAATAAGATGTTGTGGTCTCAAATTTTTTGTGCCTTTCCCCCCTTTACTTTGCAAGCTAGAAGAATTTATTTGTAAGATAACCAGTCTGTGCACACAGACCACAAAACATATTAAGGTAACAATATGGTAGACAACCCATAAAGATTGCATTTACTATTCCAACATAAGTTGGGTTAATTCTTTCTGCAACATGTTAACATTTTATTTCAGCCAGTAAATGAACAGAGATCAAAAATTCTTTTTTTCTTTGAGGCCCAGATGGAGAATAGCTGAAGTTCAGATTAAATGTTTCCACCAGCAGTTTGCCCAGCAGGTGAGATAAGTTCTAAACCAGAGCATGAAAGAGATGGTAGACAGAAAAAAATGAAATTGCAAAGCTTACAAAAATCAATACTGTGTTATAGTCTGTGTGAGAAGCAGCAGAAACTACTTTTAGACAAACTATTGGAAAACTGTGTCTGAGGACAAATTAGCCTTGCTTTTAAGAGCTAAATGACTTGGAGGTATTCATTTAATACTTCTTTATTTAGGCTAGGTCTAAGTTAGCAAAGTAGTGGAGAATTAAGGCTTGTCCTACCATACATCCATTATCTACTATACCTTGTCTGAAATGCCTTCCCTATGCTTTCAGACAATCCATTTCTTTCTTTTTTAAAGCACAGTTCAATAGGCAAATATTTCAAGAAACTTTCATTATTTAAACTCATTCAACTTTAGTCATTTCTTGATGATATTCTTCACATACATCAACATGTGTAGCTATTCCATTTGTTATTGGACTATTATTTTATCTGAATATAGTAGAAAACAGATAAACATTATGGAATATTTACACTGATAAATCAGTCCAAGAGATAATATTTCCCAAAATGGCCAGAAGCTACTTTATATTGAATTACTGGGATTTTAGCTCTTCAGCTTGTTTTTTCATACTTTTTCAGCTACAGATTCTGTCTTAGACAAAGATATTGATAAAAGAAATGCCATCCTTTTAAAGCTCACTAAATTTGTTTTTAATGTAATGTTTACAATTGAGGAGATAATTTAAAGCAAAAATGAATCAAAATTTTGAAATATGGGCACATAGAATGATTCACAATTTGATTTTCTTTCCTTTTAGGTAAAAAACAGTGACAAACTACTGAAATTACATTGCAGACAACCAAAATAATATTTCTTTAGAGTTTATTGTCATCTACACTTGGCCAACAGCCAGCATGATAACTTTGCTTCTAATTTCTATTGCTCTATTTACTATTGTTTATTTCTCAGAAGTAATATTTGAACAAAAAAAGAAATACAGGTACTTCATCATTTGTGCTGTTAAACATGAAATGTGTTCTTTTTATAGATATTATCATTCTGACTTTAAAATTCCCATTCTTTCAAATTAAAAAATAATGAATATCTACTTTATTGCCTAGTAGGAGTTAGTAAACTATGACCTACCATTAGTGTTTGAAAATTTTATTTTATTGAATACAGTCATACCCATTCATTAACTTATTGTTAGTGGATGTCTTCTGCTGTAGCATCAGAGATAAGTTGCTATGATAGACATATTATGTCCCCCCAAATCCTAAGATATTGATCATTTTGACTATATTATTTTTTAATGACCCCTTCCTCTATAAGAATGTTGTAGGAATGTTGTCTGCTTTGTACCTTGTCTATCCTGTGTCTCTCACCTAGAATATGAGTAGTGAACTAAAATAAGAAACCCCTCAGATGCTAGTAATAGAAGATGGAATCAGATAGAAGTAGAGTTGTCTGGAGCAGGAGGTTCACATGAATAATACTATTTGGTCTCATTTGGGGGATGAACATAAGGGTTTGGTTTACATTTTGTGAATAGAGTGTGTTAAAAGACTATGAATCACAATTTCTTTTTTAAAATGTTTTTAGACAAATTTGAAGTTTAAAGTTTCATTTGTTTGAATTAATACATCTGTAGAATGCACAGTCAACTGCAAAAGACCACATTTATACTGCTGCAAGACGGAGGGGAGCTAGTGACTGGGTCAGAATGTGGACCAGGGTCATTATGGTTAATGAATGCCCAAAGAGAAAGTTCATAGTCAGGAAAATTTCTGAAGGCAACATGCTACTTGGCTCTGCAACCATGGACTGGAACGGAGAGAGGTTGGGTCAAGTGGCTGGGCCTTTTGTCATTGTACATTTCTCTTACTCAACAAAAGTTCAAGGAGAGAATTTTATAAAATAAATTTGCAAGTAGCTGTAACTATTTTGCTCATGGGAGAATGTAATGAGGGAGAAAATTGAGTTCTCATAGCTGATAGGAAAAAGTGACTTAAGGATCAAGCTGCCTTTGTTTGGAAACGCCTTGATTAGACCACTTAGGCAAATGAGTCTCTGTGGGCCTTGGGTATGATCTGCTATGAGTACTTTATAGACAGGAGAATCTAAGGAGGAGCTGTTATGTCATATGACCCTGTTGACCTCTACCCCCAAATCTGGTATGATACATTAAGTTTACAACATAATGTATGTCTATATGTATAAACATGCATGCGTGCACACTGATAAAGAGAAATAAGTTTTGCAGAAGGATCTGCACAAGGTCCTTATGCAAACAATATGAAATTATGCTGATGAGATTGACACAGAAATCAAGGGCAACCATAAAATATTTTTCATAAATTAGCACAAATTTGGGGATTGGGCAAAATGTTTTGTATTTTGCAATGCTATGAAACTGATGGGTCTAAAGCTATTGTATCTAGATTTAATGATCTGAGGAGACACAACATATTATATCTCTGTTAAACCTAACTACAAGTATACAACAAACTTAAACTTTCCAGGAAAAAAAAAAAACATTTTGGAAAAAAGACTAATGACATTATTATAATAAGGTCCATTTCTAGAAAAGTATTAGATCATTTATTCAATTATTTGATTAATATTTACTGAATATCTACTATGTGCTAGCACTCTTGTATGTACTAAGACTGTATGTATGTACTATAGCTGAGTAGGTAGGTAAGGGAATTGAAAATCTTACAAGCTTAATCGATGTCTATACCTTAATAGATAGAACGTTCAGCCATTGGTAGTCCAACTCTGTGTCTTAGAGATACTGGGGAAGGGAAATTTAACATTGTAGCTCATTTAATGCTGTATTCAAACACCAATGCTCTTCCATGAACTGAAGGTGCTATAGGTCAATTAAATTTTGACATTGGCTATCCATAAATAGCACAGCTCCCACAAGTTAAGGCTGTGTGAGTATCCCTATTTCAGATACCAGCTGCAAAAGAAGTCATCTTATACCATAGTCTGGCCAGGATGCCATACCAAAATATCACTGACTGGGTGACTTATCCAATTGTCATTTCTTTTCTCACTGTTTTGTTAGACAGAAAATCCAAGCTCTAAAGGTGCTGGCTGATTTGTTTGCTGCTGAAGGCTGTCTTACTGACCATGAAAGTATAGAGATTCAACACAGGAATTCATAGGAAACAATATATGGTGCACTTCTGTCTGACTTGGCAAAATCAGGTTTTCCCCTGAACTTTAAGTTCAAGAATTCACTAGAACTCACAGAACACATGGGAAAGGCTGTGTTTAGTTTTGTCATGCTCTTTACACTCAGGAATAGTCAAGTGGAGGAAACACATAGAACAAGACCTAGGGAAAGGGTTAGACAAAGGGCTTCCATATCTCTCCTTGTGGAATCCACTGTGTCTCTCCTTAGCACATTGATGTATTCACAAGCCTGGAAGCTCCAGTTTTAAGGCAGCTGTTTTTATATAGGGTTTTATTACACAGGCATAATTAAATAAATCACTGGCTATTAGATTGAACTCAATATCCAGCCCTTTCCTCCCTTAGAGGTTGGGAAGGAGGGCTGAAGCTTCCAACGCTCTAATCATATGGTTCATTATTTCTGGTGAATACCCCCCATCCTGAAGCTACCTAACTAGAGACCCAGCATGAATCATCTCATTAGCATCAACTCAGGGACGGTTCAAAGGTCTAGTTATGAATAAGAAAAGACAATTTTATCAGCAATTTTCAAGACTTTTTGAAGCTTCTGTGTCAGGTATTAGGACAAAGACCAAATGTATTCTTTGTATCAGATACAAAACTAAAATAAATCACTTCTTTAGTCACAGAGCATGGTTACCAGGATTAGAGCTCATAGAGAGCTCAGGGAGTTAGCTGTGTCACTGGTGAAATGCACTGTAAGGTCAGGACTTTATGTCTTTCCTCCAGAGGTTGCCTCACTTCTCCATACCTGCCCTATGAGGAGGACATTCTCACTCTGCCCCTCATGTACCAAGTGCCTGGTTAGTTACATGAATGGGAGTGTTTACCCTTTGTTTCTAAGGTTACTCTTCATTTGGTCTTGGACCCGTCTATCTTTCCTTTGATTTCAGGCCATTTGGGTAATCTTCAATCTCATATTTCCGATTGTTACAAAAAAAAAGATAAGCTTTCAAAGATCATCCATATTTGGTTAATATTTCAATTTTCAGCTTAAAGAGTTTACTCATACTTGTTACCTCATCTGATTTTAATAATGGTTATGAAAGACAGAGTAGGTATAAATCATGTCTAAAAGTAGTGTTTTTTGTAGCATATGCTTTCTCAAACATTCTCAATGTCTGTTGCTATCTCTAATGTCAGATTCCTTACAGTTCAGTGCTCAATAGTGAAAAAGAAAAGGAATTACAAGAAGAAGAAGGAGAAGGAGAAGGAGAAGAAAAAGAGTGAAGTGAGACATATGTTTCTTTACCCTCCAAATATAGTGTATCCCTTTCCTTCACCTTCAGCATTAGTATCTGTTGAAGTAAATTTGTAGGCCCAACATGGAACTGTTCCTGCCTGATGCTAGTCAGTAAACCACAATTTAGATAGTTTTTATGTCCCAGTACATGCTCTACTAGGTCAAAAATGCTGTATATTCAACCAGTTCAAACCCCACACACCAAACTAACTCTGAACTCTATACTCCTTTCTTTGTTCCTTCTCATCCCAAACAAGGTCAATTCTGCTGCCTCAGCAAATAATGTATTTTTCTGATTTTCTTGTTTTTTATTCATTTTCTAATTTTCCCATTCACTTCCTGTTTATGAAGGTTTACTTGAGGGGAGAAAAACTACAAATGGAAGAATGATTAAAAGGTGACAGTCTTGGCAAAAGATGATGGTACCAAGAGTTGAAAGAAATTATTGATGTTTTTACTGTCGTAAAGGAGGCACAAACAAATCTGAATTATCTTCAAGAAATATCAGTTGTGAGCATCAATGAATGTTGTTTTTATGGTATTATCCAGTCATCTTTCATATTTTCTTCAAAATACAACTACTCATGTACTACCAAAAAAAAAAAAACCCACATGGATATGAATAAAAGGTGATATTAGAATATTGGTAAGAAAGTATCCATGTTCATCTATAAAGATTAAAAACCTGGTAGTGAAGGTTTTATAGCTCTACTAGTAGTTGATTTTTTATTTACTTTCTCCAGTTTGACAGATATTTTCCACCAGATGTATGTGTAATAGGAATTTTTAAATCTTATATTATAAATAGCTACAAATCTTTGAATTATTATAGATTCTGCTTTTTTTCATATTTAATTTAATCCATTAGCTCAGGTTGACGATTTGAAATTTCCCGTACTGCTCATTTTAAAGAAAAATATATGATTCCAGAATAACTATTTTAGACTCAGAAATTTAACACTAGACAATATAGCCCTCCTACAGAAATGAAGGTTTTTTTTTTTTTTTTTTTTTTTTTTTTTTTTTTTTTTTTTTTTTTTTTTTTTTTTTTTTTGAGACTAGGTTTCTCTGTTTTTGTCCGCGCAACCACAGACTCACGTTGCCCAGGGTACCACAGACTCGCGCAATCTCTAGCCTCATCTTCCCAGGTAGCTGGGATTACAGGCGTGAGCCACCACGCCCAGCTATTTTTTGGAACTAGGTCTCGCTACATTACCCCAAGTAAAACTGGAACCGCAATCCCTGGTCCCCGCTGCAGCTTCCGAGGCTGCCACTTACAGGCATGCGCCACTGTGCTCACCCTAGGAATGAAGATTTTGACATGCATTTTCTGGGATCAATATATACAGAAGTTATATTTTAGGTGATAAAGGAAACAGACTATAGCTCTTGAGCATACCAGAAGGAGATGTTTACACTGAATTTTGGCTTGGGAGTTTTAAAACTAATGAAATAGAATAAATTATAATATTCTCAGAAACATTTAGAAACTACATGACAGAGAATATTCTGCTCATATTCAAAATAATCTGGGCAGCATAAATTTCTATGTCCTTTGTCCTTATATAAAAGCTACCATTCTGAATGTTCAGGATCTGTCAAATAACTTTGATGGTATGCTGATTGTGCATAAAGTACTTTGGCAGATATTGATAAAAATAGAAAAATCATATATGGTCTCAGTTTTCAAGAAGCCACAATATTTGAATTATTTATAAAAAATAGATATAATGGCTTAGGGATTTAAAAGATATTTTCTTCAATGATTTTAGAATAGGTACTATGAAATTAATAGTAAACTCTGCAATATGGGTTTGTTCATAGAATAGTGGAGGGAAATAAAACATCCACTTCAGTACAAGGTGGTAAACTAATAACTGCTGACTCCCAGCCTCACACAATCCTACAGATATCACAGAAATAAATATTCAGTTTATACCAGTTATTATATTTAAATTGCAAAAGAAACTGCTGCTCAGCTATAGGGTTCTTGAGGCCTAATATAAATGCAGGAAATAATAGTCTTTGTATAAAGAGATGAGAACCAAATAGATCCTGTTGGTTGCTTTTCTGATTGTTATCTGCTTGAATCACTTCTTTTTTTTCTACTCTACTTGAGGGCAGAAACACATCAGTGCTTACTATAATAACTAGTGTAGCATCAAGAACCCTAATGAGTAGATCCTAGCATTCAACATTGTGTTCCTAACTTGGCATCTCTTGAGCCCTCCTCATCTAGCACACTGAGATGGCTAAGCCCAGGGAAGTTCTTTGAGCAGAGATTGAATTGTGATACTAATACCAAAAGATTCCCTGAAGGACAGGAATGGCTGGTGGGAGAAAGTGTGATGGGAAAGTGCTAAGACTATGTTGATTATCATAATCTCCCTGATTAAAGAAAATTCCATTATAGACTCATAAACAGCAGAAAGGGCCGTGGTAAGGACCTGAGATTTTGTCTCATATTAGCTCCTTTACTTACCATAGTAAAGTAGCAAATTCTTTCAAGAAAGTAGGAATTTAAGGGACTAAATAATCAAATATCAGGAAGCACAACATAAAGATCCCAAGTCAAAAAGTAATTTAAAAGCAAATTTTATAAGGTGCAATTTATCCATGAAACTGTTCACTTCATTCCTTTTCCCTAGATAAGGAGATGACACCAAAGTACATGTTCTATTTCATATTTGATGCACACTTTTCATTTTAAAAATGTATTATGGCTTATATAAATGTATGTGGACATTTATGAAAAAAGTAAGCAAAGAAGAGGAAGCTATGATAGTTATTAACTATCAGTAAAACACAATTAAGGGGAAAAATCATAAATACCATAGAAGTTATATACAGATAAAAGTGATAATCAAAAAAGGTAACTATAATTATTTGTGATGGAAAAAATAGTTCTATAATGTAATGTGAAAAGCAATAACTGGCAGGGTTTTAAGAGAAATAAATAAAATCAAAATATATTTTGATATTTTAAACTTAATACTATTCAGAAACTGATATACTACAATTTACTCAGCTACTTGATCTATGTATTGATAAACATATACTAATAGCTATATATTATTGGATTAAAATTTTGAGAAATAAAAGTATATAATTTGTGATTTTTAAAAAATTTTTGCATATATATGTGTATTTTTATTTATATTACATTATTGCATTATTGTGTACCCTGGGGCTTTCCCACTTCACTATCAGCTGTTAACCATCCTGATCTTTTGTTTTCTTTACCTCCCCTGCCTTCTCTCTCTCCGCCTTTCTCGCTCCATTGTTCAGTCCCATTGATTGTTTTTATTTTTTCTTGTTCACTTGTTTTTCCCTATATCCATCATATAAGTGAAACCATCCTGTATTTCTCTTTCTTTCTGACTTATTTCTGCTAATATGAGTCTTTCTAGTTCCATTCACGTTGCTGCAAATGACATGTGTTTGTCCTCCTTGATTGATGCGAAGTATTCCATCGTGTATGTGTACCATGCTCTTTTTTTAGCCAATCATCTGTTTGGGGGAATTTGGTTTGTTTCCAAATCTTGGCAATTGTAAACAGAGCTGCAATGAACATGTGAGCACAGGTGTCCTTTTGAATTAATATTTTCATGTCCCCTGGGTAGATTCCCAGTAGTGGGACTGTAACTTGTGATTTTCATGTAAGAAAATGCACTCAGGAAGAATATGTGTATTTTCAGATATGCTGTTTGAATAGGAACAGCAGAAGGGTAAACAAACAAAAACAATAGTTTATTGATGAACAGAGGAAGATGGGGGGAGGTAAGGCAAAGAAATCAGTTTTTTTTCCCATGTATTTTATACAACTTTGATCTTATATACTTTTTTTAATAGCAAAGAAAAACTATGAGACTTTTCAAGTCTGCCACCTTACTTGCAATGGGGAATGGATTGTGGTTCTCCACTGCAAAATGACTAGTATAAGGTTCTCAGACAAGTAGTGCCTACTTATGAATACTGTTGCAGCAGGTGGACACTATTCCAAGACTGCACATGTGAAAAGAAATTTGAGACTTCATCAGGTTTAAATACAAGGAAAAGAGGGAAAGTTCATAGCTAGACCAGGTCTAGAACAGAATGCAATACTTATCAAGGATTTGAGAGTTTTGAATCCATTTAGTTTTGGCATTTCAAATATCAGAGCAGAGAGAAATGAAATACGTGCAACAAAATTTTTAGTACACGAGCAATTTCTAATAGACCTGTGTACAAATTAGGTGCAGATGAAGTTATTCACCAGTTTTGCCAGAGCTTTAATATCATGCCTTTAAGAACTGGGTTAAACTAGGTTGGGTAGTAAACTCAATCTAAATGAAAGAAGTATGAAGAGAAGAGTGTGTATAATGGGTAAGAGGACCTCAGAGAAAAGGTACAGTCTCTTTATTTCTAATAATAGCTCTAATTCTAAAAAGTGTTTTCATACTCAGTATGCCACATAAAGCAAGAAGTTGTGCAAAGACTGAATACAATTCCTATTCATGTTCACTACCTCAGTCAATGATTTATCATTTGAGTGCCTAATAAATCAGGCATTTGTTAACAAGAAGCTATAATTCCCCTTGAGCAGCTCATCCTTTAGTGTTTTAACTGAGATTGTCAACAAGAAATGAGATTGTCAACAAGAAATGTGCAAGTGATTTCAAGATCTCAAAGAGGAGTCAGAAAGTCCATTCTTGGTCTAATTATCTAGTTTTGCAGTTTGATAGGCTTCCCTCATCTACGCCACAATGTATTCCTTGGGATAATGTCAATAGAAATTAGCACCAACAGGGACAGGACAGGGAAATGAAATGGAATTAAAGTTCATCATATTTTTCTATTTGTTAGTAGTTCTAGCATAGAAATGCTAAGGAATCAGTTGGGACTATGAACAAAATGAGGTTGCTTGGATTATATAAGGATATGAATTGGTCAGCCTAACTTTGCCCTCTTCTTCCCTCCCATCCCACCCCCATTTAAACTTCCTCACAAGAACATACTTTTTTTTCTTTCTATGTGAAAAATTATTAAGGTCTTCTCAAGCATACTGAATTATTTCCATGTTAAAACCATCACTTGTTCTTTTTTAATTAACTGGGAAAGTGAACAGGACAGAGAGTGTGGAGATTCTGGAAATGATAGACTAACAACACTTCAGAGGAAAAAAGGTCTGCTAACATTTATTTTTCTTTAAAAAGAAAACCAACACATGCATTATCCTTAACTGAGATTTTTTATCATCAATCAGTGGTCAGTTTAAAATAAGTTTGCTGTCCTCAAAATTGACTTCTAATGGGACACAGTTTATGAGTTTATTCCAAATGACCATTTCTATAATGAATTTATTGATAAAATAGCCAATTCCCAGGGAGTCTTTACCAGTGAAGAACAAGTTTTTACAATATAATTTAATGAAATTGTTTAGAAACCTCTGTCATAAAGAATAGAAAATTGAATTTAGAGAGATTCACACAAGCTAGACAATATTATTAAGGGTATTACTTTGGTCTCTGGGAATTGTCTGGAACCCGCCATCAAAGCTACACTATGATTCCAACAGTCACAAGCTATTATAGTTACAGAACCAGTCATTGACAATTGACTTTAAAAAGGCAGCTGTTAGAAAATGTTGGAAAGAAAATGTGGTTTCTTATATATACTTCTAAACAAAGACTTGTGTTAGCCACTAGAAAATTGCAGCAAGGTGTTAGAAAAGTAATTTCCTCTCCTCATATAATTTAAGATTACCTATGAAGCATCTACCTGTCTTCCAGCTATAGACTTTTCTGTTCTCAACCCAACCTACTGATAGACTGAAGAAAGAAAGAAACAAGGAAAATAGGAACATCACTCCTTCTTATTCCTTCCTCCTTATTAAATCTTGGTTGAAAATGTCATTATATTTGGGTAGAGACAAATATACCAAATATATTTGGTCTATTATAGTGGGCTGGATTAAAATACTCCATTAATCCCAGACAGAAGGTTAAATAAAGGTGTGCACAACCTGGAAAATCAAACTCAATGAAGTATGTGACCTTGATGTATTAGTCAAATACTACATTTGGTAGCTCAAAAGAAACAATGAAAAGTCAAGTCAATTTAGCAAAATTAACCTAGACATAATCATCTGCATTAAAAGATATGGTTTTCTTCAGTTAATCTGACACAACAAAGTTATCAATTGTTATCTGTTCAAGATAATTTAAATAAAGCTAAAGGAATACAAGAGAATTTAGAGATGTAAATCTATCACTTCAAAATATTTACATCTTACCATAAGGGTGTTCTACTTAATTTGATTTACTTTTCACTGTTTATCCAGGTAAACACAGGTTTGTTTACAAAGCCTTTTAAACAGAATCACTGATATGCAAAGGAAAATCTTTGCCCTTACCCTTCTCTCTCTCTCTTTTTTAAATTGTATTACTCCCATCATCATCATCATCATACTTTTGTAGTAAGTGCTAAGAATAAGGGTCATCAGTTCTTACATCATATTTAAGACACAAATTGCTGGAATGGGTCTCAAAAATGTTTATTTCAGAAATAGATTGATGTTTTATTTTAGTGTAATGGCAACTAACTGAATTTCATTTTTGATGATTATAAAAGCAGGTCAGTGTTTACAAGGGTTTAATTAATTTGTTCCTTTCCTATAGGATATCTGGTATAAATTTCAGAATTCATCTTGTTTTTATTGGTTAGATGTCACTTACTTACTAAGTAAATATCTGTAAGAAGATCCAAACTACTATAAGACATCTGTACTTCACCACTTAACATATTTTGAATTTTATTTTTTCATAAGCAGATACTTTTTGTTCTACTCTGATGGAAAATTACATTTTAATTTTGCAACTCCTCTACCCTTTATTTCCTCCCTCATGTGTTCACTCCTTATTTTCCTTTCTCCTTGTTTCTCTAACATCTTTTCTTTCCCACTCTGCATTACCCTTCTTTTAAATGTTTTTTTTTAATTATATATAACTGAGTAATAGGTTATATGCAGTTACTATGATTGAATCTGCTAATATGAGCACAGTACCTGTTCTTGAGGATCATGAAGCCAATATGTGAATTTGACAAAACAATAATAAAATATGCACAAGATATTATGGTACAAAGGGAGCAGCTTCTAGGAGGGACAAAGGATAGAAAGGAAGACAGTACAAGTTTTAAATTCTTTTTTAGGAGTCTATCAGTAGATAAGAAAAATGTTAAACAGAGGGAAAAAAACAGAGACATCAAATACAGTGTCTTTGGAGAATTTTGAGCAGTCAGTACAAACTCATGCAATAGAGAAAGTGGCAGTGTTGGTGGAAGGAGAAAGTCAAGTGTAGGGAGAGAATGTAAAAGTCTAATCCTCAGTAGACATAAAAAACTATACTTTGGAGAATGATCTTTTTAGTGGTCTTTAAGATAACAGAATGGCATCTTTTACTTAACAAAAAAATCATACAGGTAATTTAAAGACTCCACAATGAAATTTATGAACAAAAAAATCTTTTTTTTTTCTATTTCTAACTCACTTTATAGAAGACAACTTAAGCTAAACCCAGGAGAATTTTCTACCAAGGAGTGCAGACCTTTCCTGTGGACCCTCTGCCATCAAGGCTGTGGATCCTGCATTGTTCAAGAAGATGCATATCTGTATCAGTGACCCACATTGTTCCTGAGCCTCTGACCAGGAGTTTCTCAAAACTCATGTCCACTCTCTTTAGTGGGTGCATTCAAAATATAAATAAAATATAAATTGAAAATATAAAATATAAATTGAATTCTTACAATTTATATCATCAAAATCTAAGACAGCAGGTGGAAGACAATTCAAAATAATATCAGAATAAATGTATTCATTCAGTTCTTCCTTTAGCTAGTGTCCACTGGCAATGCACTGCTTCTTGAGAAAGATTTCAGTCATTTGTTGTGATTATGATCTACTTTCAAGTGGACATAGGGACAGTAGAAAATATTTGCCATTGAGTTTTAATCAATGTCATGAGAAAAAATGTGGAACATCTCATACAAAATTGTAGTCATCTTCTTTGACAACTTTAGCAGAAAAAGTGGAAAATTATAGAAAATTGTTGAAAAATTAGTTAAAAATGGTTGATACTGACAACATCTCTCTCAAGTGCTATTTTATCATTTTCCTAACCTAATCTATGATTTTAGCTACTAGCTTAAATTTTGCTTCCAATTTTCTTCCTTGTTTTAAGTCTCCCTGGCCCCTTGCATCTGGCATTCCAGTAGTAAATATATACTCATTCCCAATTATCAGGTACCTTGGCAGTTACATATTTTGCCTACAAGGTGATGAATGCTTATTAAATATTTTCATTGTTTGTACACCTCTTGGGATTTTTCTGTATTCCATTAAATAGCAAACATTTCATATTCTTTTTTAAAATAACTACATATAATTTATTTCTAATATTCTAGACAAGTATTTGCTTCAAAATGTACAGGATTTTAACTTGCAATATGCTGGTTCTATTATTTACTAGACAGTTTTTAAAAAATAATTCAAGCCTTTTATTTTTATAGTAAAACTTTTCTCCCTTCAGATTTAGAATTGTGATGACTGAGTCCACTTTTTTGCCTTTTAATCAAATATGACCTTTCATTACCTCTTTCTTCTTGCATAATTGTTAAATTGGGGGTTTTCTCACCACAAGTCAACTAAGCTTCCAGAAAGCATGGAATATATACCAATATTTAGTAGCTCCCAAATCCCACAGAAAACTCACATTACTCATCATGTTAAAAAGTTTCCATTAGGGTTAGGTATTTTGATAAGGTATTTACTTCTAATCCTTTAGGACATTTAATATTCACAAAATTCACAAAAGTGAATTATGCTTATAAGCATATCTATTGTTCATATTTCATTTCCTTTCCTTGCAGTTCAGGTGCTCATTTACTGCGAAACATTTAACTTTTGAGTAATAGAGAAGAAAACTTTCCCCTAAATAATGGGACAGCAAATTGAGAGATTAAAAAATAATTTCCAATATAGAGTAGTAATGATCTACTGATGAAGAGATACCTAAACAGGTGAGATAAGATATGAATGTTATTCTTAAAAACTGAGTGGAGGAGCCAGGAAACAGAAAAGAAAACAAATCATTCTGGTGAAAATTTGAAAAAAAAAATTACATTGACTCTTATATAAAAATATATGCTAAAAAACAAGTTAGAGTGAATATTAAAAACTTGTAATCATAAGAATAGCAATCAACACAAATATTCTTTCTAAAAGAAGTGAACAAAACAGTGAAAAAGATTGTCTCTTTAATTTTAGAACTAAAAAAGTGTATAAATTATAAATAAAACATAAAAAACAGTCAGAAATAGGAGTAAAAATAAATTATACACATAAGTTAAAATATATATATTGAAAAGGAGATGATATTATTCCTGAAAGAAAAGTGTTTAAGACATAAGATACTTATAACTAATGACATTATTTTTCAATTCTTAAAAAATATACACATTTTCAACATATAGAAGGAAAGTTATCCAATATCATTTAGTCAGGTAAAAATTCTCAAATATTGCAAAACTTGCAGTCTTGGAAAATAATGTTTCCTACACATTATTCCCAGCTATTTAGTCTCCTTGTGATGAGAATTGTTAGGATTTACTACCTTAAGTATCATACAGATATGTGAGCTATGGCCAGGATGTTGAACATTTAATCCTTAGTTAGTAGTTTAATATGCCCACCTCTTATCCACAATTAAATACTGTTACAAAGTGATGCTGTTTAAAAATTGAATTCTAGATGAAGTTCTATTTAATTGCCGCATATTTATCAAGAGTCCTTTTTATGTATGTACCAATGTTCTAAGTAGATCAAGATATTTATCTTTGTTGGTATATCTGTCTAGACATCAAATATTGACCCTTACCATCATGTCTTGAATTTGTATAGGCAGCTGCCAATATTGTCACTTTTTTACTTAAATATTAGAATATTCGTTGACTAATGGAGTTTAATATTTTCCCAAAGTACAGAGGAGTTACTGTATATTGTTAGAGGTACTCATTTCAGACTTTGTTTAGCTCAAGGCTGTGCAGATTGGGTGGAATCTGACTGATGTTGACTCCCTTAGTATAGATAGACACAAATGAGAACTATGGATACTGGATACAGGGATTTCTCACAAGGATCTCTTTGTTTGCAAGGTCTCTGGTTGTCATTGTGCGATGGTGGGTACATGGGGCCCCTATGTTCTACCTAACATTTCTTCCATCAAAACCCACACAGAGTACTCATGGGTCAATGCATTTAGAAAACCAATCTTTTCCTTTTATCCTAATTATACCGTCTTTTATCAATTTAATTTTTAAAATAATTTCATGAATCCAGGTCAATATTCTCTTTAATAGTCAATATGCTTAAGTACATAAGATCTAAAGGTTCTCTAACCAGTGACGGCATATAATACATCTACATATTTTTCCATTAAAAATCCATATCTCCATTTTTCTACTTTCAATTTCACACAATATGAAGCTAAATTTCCTGATAATTGGGGTTTTAAAGCATATTTTCATCTAATAGAGGAATCAGGAGTCAAATAATTAGATGTTAAATGAAAGATGATTTAGTCTTAATGGGTAGGTAAGTCAGTAATTTTCTTTCTTCACTCATTTAAATTTTATATATGGAAAATATGAAGAAAATGGCATTCCCTATTCTGATCTCTGAGAAGGTTTTACAGATTCTCTATTTCAGAATTCTGAATGGTTTTTCATCTTCAAAATATACTTTTCATAACCATTTATGTCAATAACTTAGGCTTTTACTTGTAGAAAGTGAAATCCAGCATTGTGAATGCATTGTAAAAATCAGATAAAATCATTAACAAACACCAAAACATTTTAAAACAATGGTTGCAAACAAGATTTGGGAAGTTACCCTAGCAAGAGCAAGACTGAAATGAACAAATTACTTGGTGGAAGCTTAGTGGAAAGACGTAATTTTGATATTATATGTGTGCTTTGGAATATCTCAACATGTAGGAAGAATCTTGAGATGGTGCTTTTATAATTGGATACCTTTATATTCAGTTGTGCACTGAAGTTAAGTGAGAAGGTCTATGATTCTGCAGCATTTAAAGTTGAGAAAACATTAAAAAACACCACAAATAGAAACAAATTATTTTTGTTTTACAAAAAAAATGTTTGTAGAATAAAGTTCCTCCTGGAAAGAGGCAACCAATCAATACCTGTGAAAATAATGTAGTTGAAATATTTATAGATTTTAATATTTAAAAAATTGAAAATATTTTCCATCTATTAGAATTTGTCCCTTCAGAGTAAATAATACCTCAATTAAAAATATACTCTATAGAAAAGAATCAATTGAAAGTTTTAACAATTTCTATTTTTTAGCGATAAAAATTGCATCATGGAAGAAACTTACTGACATTGTGAAAAAAATGATACCCTTCCAAATGAGAACTTGGTATATAGTACTTATTTGAAGTTTTATGTTCAGCATGTTTTGGCCACTCTTCTGTTCTTTTGTATGTGTTGAGAAGAGATATTTCTCTCCCCAAAAGTAATAGGTCCCATTTTTCCCACAAGTGAAGAGACCTCTTAGCCATTTAACTAGTACTTCCATTTCCATTCTAGCAAACAGAATCAGCAAGAAGTTATCATTCCCAAGAAGTCCCTTTGCACACCTTCTTTCTCTGAGATTTTAAATATCTTGAAGGCAATTTAATGGGATACCACAGGGAATCTGCAGAGACAGGCCCATCCTTATCATCCTTCATGTTTTCACATTTTTAATAGCATATAGCTTAGATTTTCTTTTTTAAAATATAAGTCTGGAACTCCAAAAATGCCCTTTTTCAGCTTACATTGTCCTGAGTTTGAAATTTTAATTGCCTGTCAGTTTCTATTGACAGAAGACAGTTTAGGGCTGATGTTTCCCTAGGAGTATCCTAAAACAAAGACATAGGCATTCTTCAACTATTGTCCTACTTATTTTTTTTTTACCTGGAGAACAAAGTAACAGAAAGGGAAACTGAGGGGTAAATAAACTTCTGATTACTCTTGGTTAAGAAAAGGAATAGCCCTATATGGGTTGCAGCTAGGTTCAAGAATTTTTTTGACTTGCAGGCCGATGAAAGATAGCATGATGTTTCCTCAGGAAATATTGAGGTAAAAGTGGTCTGAGAGGCTGATTTATCTTGGATGGCCTGATTAAAGTTTTATCCATTCATTTGAAGGCAGCTGTGATAAGAGATATGATTGCTAGAAACCTGGCCTATCAGTCCCAGCTGTCAGACCATCCTTGCCTCCAAATCTTTTGGAGGAATATTCCTACACATCTTCTCAGTATTCTGAGCCCCATGTCATGACAAATGGTTCTACCACATGATTAAATATAACTTTTTTCTCTTGTCACTGTTTCAGTTCTTACCTTATCTATAACTGTTTAATCTCATTCCTTTCTTTACCATCAACTCAGATTTTTTACAGAGATGAAATAATGCTATATATGTATATAATGTTTTCTCTACTATACAATTACAACTTACAAAAATATATATTTACAAGTTTTACCAAGTGTGAACTTATTAAATTGAAGGAGCTATGTAAAGAAAAGGGAATGTAAGGGGTGGGAGGGAGGAGTAACATTCTATTGAATAAGAAGATAGTCTCTGCTATGATCAAATGGAATAAAAAAGAGCTCCTTAGAATGTGGAATAGAAAAAATGTACCCAAGCCAAAATAAGATGATAATTGCATTTTAGCCATAGTTGTATAGTCCTATAGTGACAATGGGAAGATATAATTCTATTCAGAGGAAGATGGGCTAACAGTGGAAACACATGTGGACATCAGAATAATCTCAATAAAAATATGAGAGAGAGAATTCAGAGACACATAGAACAGTGTTTCTGCTTCTGGGCCCAAATAACTAAAAGTTGGTTTTAACTGAACAATCATTTCACCAATGTGGGTATCCATATGACAAAATGAATAGAGATATTTAGAAACTAATTTTTAAAACTGCAATGTCTTTATCCTAATCATGTTATGATGAAGTATCACTGTCATTAGGAACATTTTTACATCACAAATGAGAACAAGATAATGGGATAAAATCAGTGAAAAAGACAAATAAAAGAAAGGTACTGATGGTACAGAGATCCAGAGAAGTTGAGACACAAGGCATCAGGCAAGGACTATAAATGAAGTGACCAGTGTCCTGAATGACAGGCAGGAAATCCCTACATCAGTGAGCAGGCTCTGCAGCACCCAACTCTCTTACAGTGCAGACACAGTTGCAAACATGCCATGGACTGAGTCAGTGAATTGTATTTACAATTATTTTTTCAAGTCCAAAGTTCTACTTGAAACTTTAGATGTAAGCAAATTCCACTGTAGCTAAAGAGATTGATGTACTTGGAACCAGAGAGATAGGGAATTAACATCATCAAAATGGACATCATAGCAAAAGCAATCTACAAATTCAACGCAATCCCTATAAAGATTCCAACAGCATTCTTCAAAGATATAGAACAAAAATTACAGAAATTCATATGGAATAACAAAAGACCTCAATTTTCAAAAAATCTCCTGACCAGAAAAAGAGAGGAATTACTATTCCAGAGTTCAAACTATACTACAAAGCCATAATAATTAAAACAGCTTGCTACTGGTATAAAAACAATCAGACCAATGGATCATAACTGAATCCCCTGAACTTAAGCCACACACACACACACACACACACACACACACACACACACACACACACACA
>PVHY01005394.1:56903-83908 GCA_004024945.1 Uropsilus gracilis | reverse complement strand
AGGAAGGAAGGAAGGAAGGAAGGAAGGAAGGGAGGGAGGGAGGGAGGGAGGGAGGGAGGGAGGGAGGGAGTAGTTTATGAAAGTGAAGTTCAAAATAGTCATGAGAAGGGACAGAGGTTTTGCCCTGGCCTTTAATGACAGGTATCATTAGAGGAAGGAAGGAGGGAGGGAGGAAGGAAGGAAGGATGTAAAAGAGGGAGGGAGTAGTTTATGAGAGTGAAGTTCAAAATAGTGATGAGAAGTGATATATATATATATATACACATATTTCTTATCAAATTGTCCAATGTCCCAAATATTAAATCTCAAAAAATTTTAGTTTTTTAAAAGGAATAAAACAGCATCTGATCACTCTCTATGTTCAATTTTCATTTCACAGGCAGCTTTTATGACCTTCATATTTCAAAGTAGTGCATTCTGTGAGTTTATATTTTAGTTACATATATTCATTACTCATTTATTTCCTACTAAGGAAGGTAAAGATACAGCCTCCTCCACCTCACCAGGACTTCTCCTCACATGCAGTTGCTTTCTCATACCTTCTCAAGAAAGTAAGTTAGAAAAGTTATTGTTCTATGTGTCCACTATTATCACTAGTAAACACAGCTCACATTTGAACCTCTTAATATGCAAAAATTACATTTTCCCTCATATGCAAATTTTATTGATGAAATTAAAATTTGCCTAATTTTTCATTCAGCTTTCTGTACTGTCATGAATTCATGGGCACCTGTGTGCTCAGATATTTATTGCAACACTATTTATAATTGCAGGGACATGGAGACAACCCAAATGCTCCAAGACAGATGACTGGATGAAAAATATGTGGTATATAAACACCATGGAATATTACGCATCAATTAAAAATGACAAATTTGATGATTTTTTGGTAACATGGATGTACCTAGAAGAAATCATATTGGCAGAAACAAGTCAGAAGGAAAAAGACAGAAACTAAATGGTTTCACTAATATATGGACAACCAAATGAAAGCACACAACTGGGGGGGGGGGGAACCAGCTGCAGTGGCCTGGGAGGGGAGGTGGTGGGTGACACCCAGGGATCACAATGATGTGAAATGTGTGTGTGTGTATGTATATGTATATGTGTGTATATATATATATAATTTAAATTCATTGCTTAATTTTCATTATATATATACATATAATTTAAATTCATTGCTCACTTCAGGGAACCCCTCTATCTTTGAACCTACTCAGATAAGCCATATTTTTTTCTGAGTCCTTCTCCATCATCATATGATTTCACTTTACCTCACTTCTGAGTTACAGCACTAAAACTCTTAATTTCATGGTTTGTTTTTCCTTAATTTTAGTGAAATGCAAATTTTAATTATGTTCCCCCAAAGAAGTAGACAGGAGGTAAATATTTTTGACACCTTGTATTGCTAAAAATTTCTCCCTACCACTCTTGATTGATAGATTCGGCTGAATATAGACATATAACTTGTAAATTCCCTTTAAAATTCCCAAGGTATTACTTATTCACCTTCTAGTTTCAAGGTTGGTTTTGTGATGAACAACACAAAACATGCTATTTTGTAATATTTATTTTCTGGAAATTTTAGTGAACTTTTATTTGAAATCTGGATTTTGAAATTGCAGTATGTTGCTTAGTGAGAATTTTTCTTTATCCTTTTGTGTAACAGTTTGCTAGTGTTGTTATAACAAAACACCACAAACTGGGTGGTTTAAATAATATAAATGTATTTCCCCATAGTTCTAAGGCTAAATGTTCAGCAGTCTCTTTGGCTTTTGATGCCTACTTGCCAAATATATCTTCATACAGTGTTTCCTCTTTGCAAATGTGCCACTGGTGCTATTTTTAATTGTCTTAACAAAAAGATGCTATATCTTTAGTGATGGACCTGGAGCATCAGGGAGTCCAGTAAACAGTCCATTATGCATTAGATGCCCTCTACACAAGAGGGGTATTAAGTTCAATATGCCAATAGTGCTGACCTTGAAAAAACATGTCCTAGAGGAAGTTTAAAATTTTATGACAGCTTGGATATAACTGGAAGGGAATCTGTCAAACAAATTCCATATGTGAAATAAGGAGAAGCAAAATAAATATTTGGATAAAAACAAATCCTAAAAATGTGTCTATAAATTTGAGGTTAATAGCAGGGAAAGAAAATGATGGAGAGAAAAGGGAGGATGGGCACAATTACTTTGGTAGAAGAATATGGATGATTTGATAGTGGGTATAGCATGATAAGATACATCTAAATTGTAGAATTCTGTATTCCCGAATCATGCACAGTGTTGTAAACCCATGCTAACTTCATAAAGATTATTATAAGAAAATAAAATTAATTTCCCATTGATGATACCTTAAAATATAAACTTTGCCTATCTATATGTGTGATTTAAAATATTTAAGGAATTCAGGAATTTTATTGAGGAACTACTCTGATGCTAAAGTAAAAGTAGTAATTTTAATTAAAAATGCAAAGTATTAGACATTTGAGGATTTTTTTTAAAAGTTCAGTAGTTAGATTACAGTTACAGTATCCAGACTGCCAGAAGTTAACAGAAAAATATGCATATTTTTCTCACCTTAGGTAGGAAATAAGATCTAGCATGGTGCTTCTCAAAAATGTATGTATTATCTTTTAAAACCAAAGCCACACTAATTTTAAGAGATATTTTTACAAACATATTGATAAAATTTTGTTTTATATCTTTTTAATAATGTGTATACGATGTTTGCTTAGTAGTCATTGATGCATCACAATTTCTTTGAACTTTTCATCTTCATCGAAATGACAGAACCCTTCCTCATACAGATTTTATTCGTTACCACCACAAATATTGTTAACCTCAGAAAGTGTTTTTGTAAGTGAATTAAAATGACATATCTTCTGACTTCTTATAACGCTATTAAAATTGAAGATATTAAGAACATTTTATAACTTTATGTAATAATTAGTGCCAGTTTAATGAAGACTAAGAGTTACAGAAAATTCAAATGCATAATATGTGCAATTAAAATACATAGTATACTACATATTATGTGCTGTAACAGTATCTGGTTTTCAGTGAAAATTTACTATCACAAACCATATTACATGTATTTATCAAAATCAGTCTAACTATTTAACTTATGTGGTGGTAGATAACATTTCAAATTATGAGAAAATAAATGCAGAATAAATACTTTGCCAGAGGACATACAACTTTAATGTGTTATCAAGTCTTAAACCCAAAGATTCTTAATCCAAGAGACCATATCTCTTAGCTATAGAAATTTATAAATTCATAAATATGTGGGCAAAACTACTGAGAAGAAATGCGGTTCAAATATTAACTGTGTTTTAAGCAGCCCATATTTTATGGCTTTGTTTACTATGCTCTAGTAATGGCAACTAATTTATTCTATTGATAAATTAAAAATTGTGTATCACCTGTTTATTTTAAATTTGTATGCAATGCTGTTACTTCATGAATACTTTCCTATGTTTATTCCTTGACATTCTCATCAAATTTTTCTAGAGATAAATTTATAGATATGGATGTATAATTCATTTGGATTTATCTATTATTAATACGCCATGCAACTTTATAATTAACCATTCTCTAGCTATTACAATTTGTATACTTTCATCATACTTGTTAGGGTGTAAAGTTTATAATTATATTTTCAATATTTTTTCATTCTAAAAAATATATGTGGGCTGTCTCTTCATTTCTCAGGTATGGTAAAAGGAGGTGATCTTTGGAAGGTCAGACTTAAATGTATATCACAGAATAGCAATAATTAAAGAATTAAGATCTTCAATGTAAGAGTTATCTAGATCTTCAATGTAAGAGTTACCTTTCTAGTATTATTATTCCTACCAGGTTAGTTAGAAAGAAACATTTCTTTACATTTCTTTGAGCTTCAACTTATTCAAAAAGTGCAAATAACACATAGCTCATAATGTTATGCATAAAATAAAGAGAATAGGTGAAAGGCACATTGTCAGCTACCAACACCTTGTATTTACTCTTGTCCCTGGACTCCCAGACAAACTACCACTCAGCCAAGTTATGTTCCTGGAGCAAAAAGGAAAACATTCTACTAGTATGTTTCAAAATTGGCAAAGAGGATACAAAGTGCCCTTTTGTAATGGAGAGAATAGAATTGTCCTAAGGGGAAAGGGAATTGAGTTATGGGTGTGTATCTAAATGTGTAAGTGTATAGATGCTGTCTTGGCAATTTCCCCATTCCTATTCCTGGGAGTAAATACTGAACATAACAAAGTATACTCAAAGGAAACTGATAATTTGCTTGCCTTTCTGTACTTCTTAAATTGGGTAGTGTTTAGCTTTACCCCTTAGGGGAACATTTCTCATTACCATATGATCCTCAGTCTATGTTCTCTGAGACCTATATAAATTATCTTCCATAAGCAGAGGGCTTTATTTTTCTTTTCTTCCCATTTTCTCAATTGAATTAAATGTGCCATAATTACCTTGAAACCAATCTAGTATTTTAGAGGATTTTTGAAACAGAATCAGAGTGAAATTGAGACTCTAGGTTCTAAACCCTTAACTATATACCACACATAATTATTTACATATCTCTTGCTCTGATATTAAGCTATTGATATACCCACATTGTTCCACCTGGCTGAATTGAAGGCTTCATACACTCAAAATTGAGCTATGGTTTCCTTAACTTGAGTGTCAAGTGACTATAGACACATGTAGTGAGAGTAATGGAACCAAAGATTTCCAGTCAGAAGAAATCTAAACATTTTTCTAGTCTATGGTTCTGCTTTTACAGAAAAAGAGTAAGTTTCAGCAACTATTTCAGAAAAGTCTTTTTCAATATTTTACTTACAAGTAATATTTCTTTAAATTATACTCACTGTGCACATTTGTTAAAAATATTCAAAATATTTCACTGCCAATTGTGGCTACTTCTGTAGAGAGCGTAGAATGTTGATATGATTTTTATATCAAATTGGTTGTCTCATGAAATTATGATACTTGTAACTTAATAATATCCTAATGATTCTTCGCTATGTAAAAAAGAAAACAAGAGGATTTAACATTTTATAAAGCAATAATCACTGTTCTTCCTTATTTGTCAGTAGTTTAAATAAATGATTATGACATTTTAGGTATGTTGGAACTTTTTAAAATTATGTAACTATGCCATAATGTAATTATTTAATTTAAAACTACAGAGCCCTTTTAACTGTTGCATTTAACACTTAAATTTTTGAGAATAAAAATATATGTCAAGTTATGAGGTCAAGTTATTTAGAGAATTACTTACTACCAAAGTGAATGCAAGATCTATTTAGAGTTTAGAAATAGTAATAACCTCAAAAATCAATTAAAAACAATTGTACAACAATTATCTAAATTAAATAAAGTACAGGTTCAAAACATTTTTTGTTTGGAATGCAGATTGAATATGATTGTTTTAATAGTCTAGATGATATCTATTATTTTTTTAAAGCTTTCCAATTCTAACTTCTCTAATTCTAAATTTTTAATACTAACGTTTACTTCAGTTTTTAATATATGTTAGAAACCCTTCAGTGGACAACACTATCTGTTAACTCTAAAGGCTTAAATCTTTCCTGTTTGATCAATGTTCTAAAAATAGCATTCGATTGAACAAAAAGTATGTTTAAAAAATGCTTTTCCAAATATATGCTTTCTCATGTTCCTAAAACATCCCCCCTCCTTTAAAAGAAACATTTCTTTACAACTAAGAAATATTGATACAGAAACAGATTACCTGTGAACTAAACAAAATGGGGAGAAATAGCCTTAAGAAAATTAAGATTTATGGATTATTCAGATTAATTTTTTCTCTGAAAATAAGATCTTTAATTCTTTATGTTGTTCAAGTCCTTTAAACTTCAGTTAACATGTAGATGACTATTAGGATAAAATATACGTTCTTCTACTTATTGTCATTTTCTTTCTGTAAAAAGAGTTACTTTGATTTGCATATCAAAGTTTTGCTTGACTAGTCAAGTCTGTTACATGCTTTCACAGTATTTAAATAACAGTGAATGAAAATGAACACATAATTTTAAGAAACCCATTTTTGTTCTCACATTTTTATCTTCTTAATGAAAAGACACATGTTGTAAAATAAGATAGAATGATATCAAAGTGTTTAGGGTATCACTTCAAGAGTTACCTATGTACCTATGTATCTCAAGAGTTACCTTAGTGATGTTAAAATAGAGCAGGAGGAAGAAAATGTTATAGAATAAATCCTCATAAAAGGAAGAGAAATATTAGACAGGCACCATTCTCATTGTCCCACTAATACGCAACCCCAGCCTTGGATTACAATTCTCAGTATGCCATGAACTAGACTTCCTAAATGGGGGAGCTACTAGGTTCTAGGGGAGAAGTTGAGTGGTCAGGTGGACATATGTAATGCCAATGCAAGTAGGTCTATCTCTTGTTTCTGTGGCCCAATATGTACTCTGATATACCACTTATTTGCAGATATCTGCTGGTGTTGGCCAATTAACACCCTCCCTTAATTTACCATTCTTTCATGCCCTTGCAAATAAACTTCTTTAAATTTCTTTCTGCATATTTGGTTTTGATTATTATCACATGATAGGGAATCATACCTATGTCATTCAATTTCCCCTAGGTGTATCTGATAACAAAAGGGGGCAATATTATTTGCATAAATGAAAAGACACTCTAGTTCAAAAAAAATTTTTTTAAGACAAAGGAAATGCAGCATCGTGCTGTTGCAAGATGAAATGTATTCTTTACAACGATTTTTTTTTTAATTTCAATTCCTAGCCACTGATAAGAATCAAATAAATATGTTTAACTCACTTTTTTTTTTTTTTTTTGAGGATTGGCAATGAACATTTAGTTATTCAGTCTAGGAAATGCAGGAAAATATGGGACTCCTGAGCTTTAAAATGCTAAGTTCCAAACTTTCATTGATATGAATGGCTTATTTGAAACTCTTCTTTTTGTGAGTCTGCCAGAGGATATGTCTACTGTATCTTGATTATGAAGATTTTATTTATATGGCAACTATTAAAAATCAATGACATGTAGCAACTTGCTTTCTAATATACTTTTGCTTTGGATTGAATTTTGCTCTTATGGAGATGGATAGTGATTGGCTTACTAGCTTAACTTTGCTCAGAAATTTGATGCCCATTTGTAAAACTAAAGTCAGTCTCCACTTAACTTTCCCTGTTCTCACACTCTCAGAATTTTACAATAACAATATATCTTGGTATATTCATGTTCTTTTTCATAAAACTGGAGAAAAAAAAAAGACTCCTCAGTCAGATACACCAGCAGTCAAATGTTCCCTTATTAAACTTCATCTTTTTGTGCTTAAAGAGCCATTGATACACATAGATCAACTTAACTATTTATACTGTCACTGTGTTGGAATAATGCAGACAAGCATGGGTTTGAAACCGGTATTTTACATCTTTCTTTTGTAGAATTATGCACATCCCCTTGTCATATGTTTCCCACTTCTCCTCGTCTTATGCCCCTGAGTTTTTGTAACCATAGCAATGCTTTTAAGATAATTATTTTAACCTATTTTTTTAATCAGCACATTATATGAGTCTTATCTATATCCTCAGTTTTATTCTGCCCTTTCCCTTAGCTATCCTCCCTCCATGATTGCCAAAATCGTTGTGGGCTAGATGAACAAAATATTGAGATGTGGACAGAGCTAATTAGCTTTAGAACCCTAGTAAACCTCCTTATGTGAAAGCCATATTGTAAATACAGGCCTGCTTCAAACCACTCTCTCATTTGAGAGCAATCATAATGTGTACCATCTGCCAAAGGGGAGTGAGAAGGCTGCTTGGAGCAGTTGGCTTGTAGGACAAGCTGCAACTTGTATCATTGTGTTCTAGCCCTTTGTTTCAAGAAAGCTTGTTTGATTTGACAATGAGCTCTTATGTTTTCTTTTAAATATTGTTTACATGGAAGTTAAACATCAAATAAACAACGGCATTGATGTTAAGAATTTCAGAACTGATTTCCTTTACATTCCTCTTTCATCTAGCACAGGATTATACTCTATTGTTTCTATTTGTATTCAAATTGTTTGCATATGTTGTAATTAAAATCTTTGAAGTTTACTGATTACCAATATGTGTGGAACAAAGTATCATCTTTAATCAATATGTGCTGTACACATAAAAAATGTGTATATAAAACTGCCAGGAACTGCTGGTGTATACTAAAAAGATAGGATACATTTTTTTTCCTATTTTTTTAGGGTTTTGATGTCCACTTTCCTATACAGAATATGCACATAATGATAGCAGTTAACATTTTTGGAATGCCTTGTAATTTAAGCATCTGCTTATTTCAATGTTTTTATTGTAATCACACAATAATATTTAATGGCATATCAAGGCATGATATGTATGATTCAAATGGCCCTGTTTCTTCCACAGTTTATGCTATTATTGAAGGAACTGAAAATTTAATGTTGATCACATTGGTCAAGGCACACATCAGAAAAAGGGACATATAAGATTTTATTGCTGAATAGATAAGAATAAATTAAAGGGAGATAAAAATGTAGAGGTCAGATAGATAACATTTAGCAAAAGATGATTTCAAATTTCCTTTGGGTTATTCCCTATATCAGAGGGCACTGTTACAAAAGGTAGAAAGAAATATACATTGAAGAGGTAGGACTAAAACTGAATTGATAATTTAGATAAGAGAACCATTAGTCACCATGTGCCTGTGTTAACTGTGATTTAAGAATGAGTATCTTGCTATAAAAACAACTCCATAGTTGGAGTTGTGATTTACAGTATGGCTCTCAGGATAATTAAATTTTTTATCATCTAGAGCAATTCTTAAGGAACTACTTAGCTTATAATGGGTAAGTTTTTTTGAAGTAGGTATTGTATATTTAGAAAAATAATTGGATTAGTAATGTTGAGTTCTGGAGAATACTTAAGGAACTTCAATATAGTTCAAGCATTAACAGCAGAACAGAGACTTTGGCGAGAATAAGAAAATTCAGGTGGTGAGCTTAAGGTAATAACAACAGAAAGTTTTGAAAAAAGAAAGCTATATTTTTAGAAGATGCAGAATTGCCAGTAGAGTGAATTTAACAAATATTGGCTAGATTTATGATTTTGACAGGAGGGGCTGTGGTGAAATTGAGGGACTATGACCCCTAGCATTGGTGGAAAGGGAGGTCAAGCCTTTTCATGATGGAATCAGTAAGAGGGGATTTAAGGAGGAGAAGATAGGCAGGAGAGGTAGAGAAGGTGTGGAGATGGTGAAGGCATAGAGCAGAGGAGCTGAGCTGCTGGAGCCATGTGCAAGTGTAGGCAGGGAAGGAAACCTTCCTTTCTTAGCCTGGTCTGGTTAGGAGAGTCCTGGGAAGCATGTTGGAGATGAAGTGGTTGTTGCTTTTGTTTTGAATGAGTCTTGATGATTTTGGGTCACTTGAGAGTTGTACCTGAAAGAATGCCAGACTTGTGCCTTTGGGAGAATTGAAGATGCCATCCTGGTTTCCTCATTGGATTTGAATTGCCTGCTTTTAAAGAAGAATCAGAAGCACCACCTTGCCCTCTTCTAGCTTGAAGTGAATAGCTGTGCCTTTGGAAGAAGGAACAATGGTGCCATTGGCTTCTTCATCTGAAGAAGGTGAAGACTTGAAGGTGAGTTGGTAGCCATTTTGTGGACATAATGGCTGCTGCAGCCATGAGCAGTTTTTGGACTAGAAACTGAAATGTTTGGTAAGATTACCAAAGGGATAACTTGTACCCTCAGTGAGTTTTGTTTGTTTTGTCCTCTTAATAAGTATATCTGTTTTTGCCTCCTCTTAAGGTTTATGTGGTCTTACTGAAATCGAGTGAAAAAGGGGCAGAAGCCTCAACCAAGAAGCCACAATATAAAATGCAGCTTCTGCCACCCAGATTCCCTCAGATTTGTACCACCCATGTGTCAAAACACAGTTTAACACGGGAGTTTATTGACAAGGGAATTCAACAGGGAAAACAAAAGCTCCTTACCCCAGTCACCATTTTCAGTCCCAAAGTTCCCAAAGACACATGTCCATGATGGTGGCCCTTTTCCCCTCCAAATCTGAGAGGCAGTCACATTTCAAAGTTCAGTCTTTCTCCAGCATCTTCTCTTTGCTTCTTTTCTCTTCAGTATGCCGAGCTGGTCTGCTTCTCCAAGGCACTTCAAACGTCTTCAATAAAATACTGATCCCAAATCAGCTTTCCAAATCCCTGGCTATCTCTAGCTACCAGCGCACTACACAACCTTACTGTGGTGCCACATTCTCGACACCAGCCACTCTTCTGCAGGCCTCCATGGCTCCTTGTCACTACCACTCTTCCCGGGGGCTTGTGCTCAGCCTAGTCACTCAGGCTACCAGTCTGCCATTCTCATGTCTGTCCTCTCCCCAAAAGTCTGTCTCTCGTGTCTCTGCTCCTTTCTTTTTTATCTCTTCTTTTTCACTCTAAAAGCCAAAGGGCCAATTTCCCTCTACACACCCTCTAGATGATATATTTTCTCTACCCCTTCTGGGATTTGCAACATAGTAAAAGTACCCTTATCCTGTTTAGGCTAAGTTTTCTCTCTGTTTTTCAGACACAGTTAATGGTATCCATGCCTAAATTTTAATACTGAAGGTATTGGAGTCCAGGCTTCATTACTACTGCTTGCATGGACTGGGACAAACTGGTGTGTGGCTGGTTTTAAAGGGCCAGCTGCTCTTGTTCATAAGTTTTGTTAAGTACCCAGCTTTGCCAGTTCTCCTACCTGATTTAATTTTTTTGCCTCATACTAATCTTTTGATTACCTTTTCTGATGAGAGTAAGAACAGAAGTCAATTTGAATGAAATGAAAAAGGAGATGAAGGATGATAGATTTGCAAAACTAATGTGGACTTGTTTCAATAAATAAATAAAAGGATAGTAAAATAGTTCCGTGAAACCAAATAAATCAACAAAAGAAGTAGTTATTGCTCAAACACTGAGTATATAGCATTATTTTAGATGGAAATTACATAATAGATCATTTATCAGTGATAAGAATATTCTATATTTGCACTAACCAATATAGTAATCACTGACTACACAAGTATGAAGCACTTGAATATCACTTGTACAACTAAAGATGAATAAGTTTTCAAACTTTATTTTTAAATAATTTTTTATTAAATCAGCTACCTGTAACCAAATGTTACTATATTAGATAACAGATATAGACATTACTGAGCTAAAAAGTCACTTTTTGAAATTGATGTATGATCAATATACAATAAAATACATAACAAGTAATATATTATTTACTAAGTTTTGACATTTGAATATTCACATAAAAATACCACCCAAAATAAGATACAGAATATTTTAACCATCCAAAAATGTTCCTTTAAATACTTTAATATCAATTCCTCTTCCACTTCTGTTAGGGGCAATTGGTCTGATATCTTAAATGAACACTTTCATACGTTACTGTATCTGTTTTGACTTCTTTCTAATAATAAGTGTTTGATTTCTGTGGACCATTGTATATATCAGTAGCTTATATTTTATTGTTCAGTGTGTTCTATAATATGAACTGATGATAGTTATCTACTATCTTAGCAATAGGCACCTGTTTCCAGTTTGGAAGTATGGTGCATCTACTATTTATAACCTGGAAGGTAAATGTCAATGGTGACAATTTCTGTTGCACATTGCAGGAATGATCTAGCTTATGTGATTCAAATGATATAGGGAAAGATTTAGATGCCAATGAGTTTGATGTAAATGCTTATTCAGTACCATTAAGATTTTCAGGGTCTAGTTACATGGTGGCAAATTAGCTGTACCTACTTCAGCCTCACACCCATAGTCATAACTTTGTTTCAAAGCTTTATGAGAGTCAATTTATGTCTAAATTGAAATTTAAATAATCCAGAGAGAGTGGATATAATGTGATGGATAACTTAATACCCAATATTATTGCTTTTTGAAAAAATATGAGAGAAATATACAAGCTAGTTATAAGATTATAATCTAGTGGTTAAGATTCTGGGCTTTGAACTGAGATTTTAAATATCAGCAGCTATCTATCATTTATCTATATATACATATATAGATATACATACATATGCATATGCATGGATATAATAAACTCTCTAATTCTATGACTTTTATATTTATAAAGTGAGGATAATTTATAGAATCTATAGCACTGTTAGGTTATTATGAGTACTTAATAACATATGCAAATGTTAGCATAGTGTATGGTATCAAACATGTTAATGAAACATGAAATATGCTTAATGTATTTCTTCTATAAAGGAATTGACTGAGATCATGGATTATTTTTATCATTACTACTATCTTTCTTTGCCTATTCCTATTTACTTCTACAGATGAAATTGGGTACATGATATTGCCATTACATTCCTAAATCCTGTTGTCAAAGTTGATATCAAGAAGATCTGAAGATTAGTGCACACATAAGACAAAAGGGGGGGTTAACACACATATAATTGCTGTGGCTCAAATACTATGAACTCAATTTCTGCTACAGCTCATAGCTAATATGATTGATATGTGACTTTTATGATAGTGGAATTTTCTTTAAAATGAAGAAATAGATACAGTTTAGAAGATTTATTTTGATTGTCAGCAAGAAATGCCCTCCTGGTGACTATGCCTGTCTCTTCCCAAAGTGTTGTGATGGATATTTCCTTTAGAGTGAAAAGCTCCTCCCACTAAGCTGAGAATAATTAAAAAACAATTAAAAGACAACAAGAGTTTTTGAAATATAAGAGACATGAGGAAAGAAAATGTAAGCAGGAAAGGAAGTAACTGAGCAATAGAGAATAAGAGATAAAATGCTCACAGAAGAGTTTGAAGAAAATCAGTTAAGAAAAAAGGCACAAAACAGGACAAAAGAAAAAAAATATGACTGAAAACAAAGAACAAACCAATGTTGTTGAATCCAGGAAATCAAGGGCCTACTGTAATCAAAGAGAAGTGGTGGGACAATAGGAAACTTGCAGTGGAAATCTATTGTATCTTTCAATATCCACTATACACTACCTGAGAGAATAATCAGTCAAGATCAATTGTGCAAGATGACAGATTGAGATATAGAATTAGTACCCCAGACTTTTTGCAAGCAACTGAAATGCTACAGTAAGGAGGCAATGAAAATCCAATCTAAGTATAGGCATTTGGCTTATGTTTTCAATTATAATAGGCTGATAAGTTTAGTTACAATTCACCTATTTTATACTGATACTTTTGAGATATTTTTAAATATTACTTTAATTTCTAAGTATGAATTTGAGAATCCTAACTAGGATTATTTGAAACTGAAATTTATGAATCTGTGTATCTAATGCAAAGAATAAATCAATATCTTAATTTCTGCACAAACTCATTAACATTAAAGATAGTTTGATTGACTGTTCTCAAAAGAAAAATAATCTATTTTTACACTAATAATTATGCAATTTGAGTACACTACTCAGTTTTTAGCAGTGTGAGACAGCATTGATAAGTATCATCTTCAGCTTTCCTCTAACTACAAATATGACATACTGTTTAAAAATATTTGACATGTATCTTAGATAGAACTGGTTATGTGTCTTATTAACAAAACTTGACATTACATTTTACATTGACTGTATGCACCTACTCTTTGGATGTTTGGTATTGATCTAAATATTTTAATGTGACTCATTTTTTCAGCTCTGAATTTTTCCAGAATATATTACAACAGCAACTCCCTATTTTAATAACTTTTAATTGATTTTGATTGATTTCTGGTATATGTAGGTCTGCTAAATGAATGCCTACATCCAAGTCAGAGTAAACCAATTAATCAGATACCAAGTCTGAAGAATATAGTGAACCAAGCCAAGAATTTCTTTTAAATTAAGCAAAAACAGGACACTTGATTGCCCAGTTAAAGAGCATGTATCAATTGGAGATCTGGAAGACCTTTATGCCAGAGACACATTCATACCTACCAGTTTTGATAAGGAGATTAATAAATGAATTGCTAACAAGACTGGAACCCTGAGCAAGGGTCTTGAAAGTATGGTTCTATTATACAATCCAGTGATTAAGACAGCCTGGTTAGCAGGCATATCCACCCCTAAAGACAAAAAAATCCAATGATGTGTTTTCACTTTCAGCCCTGCCCCTCCTACTCTTCCTGATTGTTACTGCATGCCATTATGACTTGGCCCCCTGGCCCTCCTACCCTATCATGATTTATTTGTTGCTACATATAATAAGTTCTATCAGAAAAGCAAAAAACAAAACTAAAAACAAACAAACAAACAAAACAAAAAACAATGCTAGGATCTTACTACTGTTGAACAGATTTGCTGCTAACAATCTTTTCCAGGCATCTCTACCTCTATGTTATCAGTCTGTTACTCTGGCCATAACCCTGTTTCCACATTGTTGCCTCCATGCAGCAGTATAGATCTTTCTGGGAATATCTTAATGGAGTTATCTACTCTACCTCTATCTCTACCTCTACCTCTACCACTACCTTTACCTCTACCTCTACCTCTACTTCTCTCTCTCTCTCTCTAGATCCATGTAGATCTATTCATCGATCCATCCCATCCATCCATCCATCCATCCATCCATCCATCCATCCATCCATCCATCCATCCATCCATCCATCCATCCATCCATCATTTATCTACTTTCAAAAATGACTTTACAATCACTTTCAGTTTAAAATTTTACCTAATATGAAGTGGTATGATTCTATACATCTAAATCACATATAGTATTATAAACCAATACTATATTAATAAGAAAAAGTGAAAAAATATAAACATCAGGATTGACCAGAATATCTACAGAACTGTATTTCAGTTTGTCAAATGTTGATTTAAGATATTTTTTTGACATCTTTTAAGTTGTGAGTCTAGTCAGCGGTTCTTTCAATTTCTGTTGAAATAGCTTTCCTAGACTTTATTCTAACAAAGAAAATTTCTAACTAAAACTAGAAAATTTGATAAATCATGGTATTATTTTATATACACACTTTTACAACAACTTTGATTTTGAGGGGCCTCTGATTTAACCTATTTAGAGTATTTCACTCAGTTATCATTATGAATGTCAAACTTTCCTATCAATTTAAATATAAGGTACACATTATATGGTAAAGAGGAAAAAGCAGTAATGGAGCTGTTAGAAGTTGGGTGATTTATAAAATGGTTCTTTAAACATGTAATAATAAAGTCGAACAAAAATTTTCTACTTAAAATGCATAACTTTTAAAAATATATTTTCCCAGTTAATAATTTTTTAACATTTGACAGCTATCTCCTTTTTGGCAATTAAAAAAAAAACATTGATGATAAAATAATTTTTGGTTTTATATATTTATCTTACTAAATTTTTACATTTCTTTTTAAATAAGTGTTGCATGGCAGTCACTGTTTCAACTTTGAAGACCTGCTTTGAATTGCCATACTCTGTTTTAGATTCAGAGGCCACAAGTTAGAATTTGTTAAGATTTTCATCTTTCTTGTTTTATAAATGTTACTTGTGGGAATTAAATTATTCTTAGATGGTGTTTAGAATTTAAGTGTTCTTCACAATGAAATAACACATTCAGTTTATAAGTCTAAAAAAAATGCTCCATTATTTACATAGTTGATATATTTAGATTCCAAGTACTTAGCCTTAAGAAAAAATTTACCATATTTACACAGCTGTATATCTGAAAGATTCTTTCATTGAGGTCCTCTGGCAACACAGAAATTCTTCTATTCTACTTTCCTCTTTTTCTTACCCCACCCCCTTCCCTACTTTCAACACTTCAGTTCCACAGTTAACTTTCAAGGGTTAGTTTTAAGCTTGTTTTTATAGGTCCTTAGTTGATTAGTCAATTTCTTTATATTCTACAAATAAGTGACACCACCCAGTACTTATCTTTTGTCTTCTTACTTACTTCAATTAGCATTTTCCCTTTCAGTTCAGTGGAAGGTGTACTACAGTAGTAATATCTGAGGGTGGTAACTGGTACTTCCAAGATACTAATAATAATGTGAGTCAACATCATATTAATACAAAATATTATGATTTTTTAAAAAAGAATTCTCTTTTGCACTTTAATGTTCATGTTTAGCTTGCTGGCATTGAAATTCCAGAATAAACTTGCCTTTTCCTTAAATTCTTAAAAAGAAAATTATTCTAGTTGTTGAGCTAGAAGGCTTTAATGATTATTTCAAACCTAAAACCCACCACTTACTTGGCCTCAGTGGGTTTTCTTGAAAATTCTTAATTCTTAATCTGTTAATCTTATTTTATTACTATCAAATCTACACTGACACATCATGATCACCCAAAGATCATAATCTTCCTCAGGGTTAATTTTAGGTGTTATACATTTTATGGATATGTACTATATATATAATGATAAGTATATCCATCTATCCATTCTTGTACCTTTTTTCATGTATAAATTTTCACCATCATAGCAATTCTCTTTCTGCTGCCTGTTCTTATTTTCCTACTCTCAACATCACCTGAGAAATATGCTAAGATTGAAAATCTAACAGAATCTGTATTTTAGGATGATTAACCTGATACTGATATTTTCTACAGATATGAATATGCTCAGAGTTTTAAGGGAAAAAATATTGAAGTCTCAAATTTTGAAGAAAGAATAAAATATAAAAAATAAGAGTTCTCTCCATTTCAAGTAGCTTGAAACTATGTAATCTAATACATTCTACATTTAAATATTAGTTTCTCTTGTTTTGTATTGAGGTGATTTTCTTTTAGTTCTAGGGTTATAGACCTTTCAAGGTAATTTTCAATATCACAGCTATCACAAAGGCACCCATGGTTTAAATCTATTCCCACAGATAACTGCATTAAGAGAGAAAGTTTTTAAACAAATGGTTAGTGAGAAATTATGCCGCAAAAATTACATGAACTCCTAATATGAAGTTTGCCTGAATAGGATATAGAAGCCAGTATTTGATAAGTTGAGATTTTTTAAGATCAGAGTATATAATCCATAGACCAATGGACATGTTTTACACTTCACAGAAGATATTCTACTAGAGCAAGGAAAGAAGAGCCAGTGGAGAACAATGAATAAAGAAAAAATAAGAATGGTGTTTTCTTTTTCAGAATAGTTTATAAATTATGAAAATACAACCCTGAAGAATCATTTTTGAGGACCTTGAAAAATGAAAGACGTTTACATTATAAATTTATTTTGTCTTTTGGTTTAAAGAGATTTTGTTGTGGTTTTATTTGCTTCCCAAGCAAACAATTCCCTTCTGTGAACTTAAGAAAGCTCAGATTTCTGGATAAGATTCCTTTTAAGAGTTTTCTACTGTGTTCTTGCAAAAACAAAAATGAACACTTTGTTGTTTAGGATAACATTAAGAAAACAAAGGATATTTTTTACAAATAATTTTTCTAAGGTAATTTGTTATACAAAGTGAACTATTTTCTTTATACTCAAAATTACAAAAATGTGCAATTTCTAACCTTTTAATAAAGACAGTAAAAAAATCATGATACCATGTATTAACTGCAATTCTAATTATTGTGAACTTTGTTAGCAAAGAGAACCAACTTAAAACATTTGAACATTGTTGCATAAAATATTCTTATTGTTAAGAAGTGCTGTACGTTTTTACGAACATTGATTAGATTTGCTGAGTCTTTTTGTAATTTTGCAAATTTTACAAAGATTTACAAAATTTAAAAATTTGCAAATTTTACAAAGAAGTACTTGATGATCAAAATTGACTTGGAGCCTCCTTTCCTTAAGTAATTAAGGAAAATAGTTCTAAAATATAAATTCATTTTAATGACATAACAGATACAAGATTAAATTTTGAGTTGAAGTCCAAAATATTTATAAGACTGAATTGTCTTCTTGAAAAATGGTATGTACATCTCACATTGCTCTACATACTTTCTTTGCAGTTGATTTTAATTTTCTTAAAAATCATAAAAAGTACTGCCTTAGGTTTGCCAGGATAAATCAATTTTTTTTTCTTTTTTCTGTTGATAGTTACTAGCTAGGGAAATCTGAAAGTTCTATAATACATACTCTTTAAATTTTATGTTACATTTAGTATTAGTTTTTATCCTGTTTTAAAGACTTCCTTTTACAATTGCTTAAAAATATGAGAAGACAAATCAAAAATATCTCTTTCTACTATTCAAAATAGTAGAGTGATGGCAAAGTAGTGCAGTAACAGCCAGTTCTGAATCACTAAGCAGTCCATAACTCGCAGGCTATTAGCTTAGAATGAAGGAATAGCATACAAAATGATGTAAAAAAATCACAACATAGGAATGTTTCATTAGAACTTTGTCTTTATTTAAAATAACTGCATGCCTCCTTAAAACACAGGGATGTTGTGTGAATTGAATGTGCAACCAAAAACCAAGGGCAGAAGACTAGCACCTTTCTCTATATCAGAAAATATTATTTGGTGTTGGGGTTGCTAAAGGAATGCATAGCAAGATAGAATTATATGGTCTTACTTAAATAAACACCTAGTTGTTCCAGGCTACTAAGTGTGCATCTTGAGCGACGACCAAGTTTTGGACCAGAAAAGGGGGACCACACTTGGAGAACCAATGAGCGATGGTTCCCTGAAAACAAGCAGGTGATACCTTGCTGATAAAATTGAGACTGTGAGCAGGAAATATGATCCCAATATCTAAGAGCAATTCCCAGCAGCAAAACTTACCCCCAAAGCTAAAAAAGCCAATAACATGTTTTACTCCCCCCTATTGTGATTGATGAGACATACAATGTATCCACATTAAAACAAGGCCTGGCTCTCACTAATGTTGAGCATATCTGCATTGGTGATCTGTTTCTGTGTCTGTCTGTCCTATCTTCCCAATCAGTGTGCCAGACCAATTTTGATGCCCTGGAAAGCAACAGTTTGGAAACTATAGTCCAAATATTGATGAAAGTATTGCTCAAAATTTGGATGAATATGAGGACTTAGAACATGCTAAGAGTTCACTTTGATAACCAACTTTAAAAAATTCCTAGGCTATTAGAATTGGGGAATAGAAATGACCACAGAGGAATGGTAATGGAGGACTGGAAGTTAATGCTGTACTTGATGACTTTCTCCAGGAAAACTGAGAGTCAAATAGACAAAACCACCTGTCAAACCACCATCACAATAATGAGTTCAAGTAGGAAATTTATCAGCAGAACTACATTGGTTGGGTCCTGGCCAGTAATGGTCTCCTGTATCTCTGCAACTCGTACTCTCAGCATGCACATCTGATGTTCACAGGCAGCAGCCTACTCATTTTTATCTTCAGACATTTTCATGTGCTTGTAACACTGCCCAATCCCACCGCTATTATCAAGCTTATTGCTGGCTACCCTTTCTTTTTCAGTAAAAGGAAAATGCTGTCACCTAATGGGAGAGAGAAGGGTTATATGCTCACTCTTAAGATATCGGAATGTGTATGTGTATAAACATGGTTATGCATATTGCACATATATGTGATTGTGCATATTTCACATTTGTGCATAGTTCATATTTACATGTGTGTGATTGTGTGTAGTTCAATCAGCCAAGGTTCAACTATAAAAGGAGGGCCAATAGAAGATGTGAATTAAAAACTCTATTGTAAGGAATTGGCCTATAGGAATATGGTAACAGGCTGAGCAAGTTCCAAATCCATGACACAGGTATATATCTAGAAAGGCAGGCTGATGTCTGTTGGTGATGGCTGAAACTATTGTTCACAGGTGAGATTTTTCTATATCAGCGTTTCTGTTCTTAAGTATCTATTCTTAACAGAGTTGCTGTTAAGGAGTTTCAACTGACTGAAGTAGACCCATCCATATTATTTAAGAAAAAAAAATCTCATAAAGTCAGCTAATTATAGACTTTAATTATATTTCTGGAAATGCCTTAGAAAACCTAGGTTATAATTTGATTGAATTAACTGGGGATTGTAACCTAGAAAATTCATTTATTAAATATAATCACAAGCATTTACATAGTGTATTAGTTTAGGTGTCAATGTTATTTATAGTTCTATAATACCATAGCTTTTTTGTACAACATTTTAAGCACAAATGCATAGGATTGAGTTTTCAGATACTTGATACCTATTTATTGCAGCAGTTTTAATACTATTATCAGATTCATATGAATATTCATTGGAATCATTGAACAGTGAATTGTTATTATATAACTGAATAATTAACCAAGTATATTTACTTTTATATTTTGTAGATTTAATTTTAATTTAAGCTTAACTTAATTTTCTAGTAATCCAAGGGGATTTTTTTCAAATGCTAGTTTTTCTCATTGCTAGTTTTTAACATTGTGTATGTATGTTATATATATATTTAAATATATATATGCAATCCATTATGTTACGTATATGTAGAAATAGTTTATGTACCATAGATAAACACATATTTAGTATTGCTGTGCTATGCCCTTAGTCAATGAAAGATTAAATCAAGTATCATTCATGTTCTTTGTCAAAAAATTTTTTTGCACCATACCACAAAGCTTTAGTCTATAATCAGGATTATGTTAAATTAAGTAAATAAGAAATCTCTTCTCCATTGTAATATGACTTGATATTAATTAGGTTTTTCCAATTTAATGCATCTGTAAAATGATGCCTTAAAAGTGTTTGTACAAGTTGGAGCATAATAGCACTGTGTGATGCATACAAAATACAAAGTTCAAGAAGAATCATGGATTTTATAATTTATGCATTTAGAGTTGAATTAGAATATAGGGATATATAATACTTGTCATACACATTGGGAAATCAATAAATATCACTTTTCCTGGAAACACTTCAAAATTATAGAATATACAGCTGGAAACAAATATAGACTTAGACATGTCGTTATCATAGTAGATTCAAAGAAAAGAAGAGTGGCTACTAGCTAGAGATATCAGAATGAACAGCATATTTATTGAGTTTCTTTGGTATATGTGCATCTTCCTGGCTACAGGTGATATATGATATACAGGCATAGAGACATTTATAATATCAGTACTGATCTTTATACATTTCTTGCTAAATTTGGGGTAGTTTATAACAGATTATATAACTAACAAAGCACATTAGAAGTTCAAGGAATAGTTATTTGAGAAGTAGGAATAGTGATATCTGTGAACAGCACAGAAAGGATAACAAAAAGGCTAACAGTGGTGGAATATACTTTTTACTTTAATGGAGAGGCACAGATAAGAAATAGAGAGTAAACTTTATAAAAGATGTGATTGATGGAAGAAAGAGAGAATTTGCCCAAACAAAACTAGTTAAAGCCTTCTAATTGGAGAAAGAAATTTCAGTTAGATTGCTATATTCCCAACTGACATTCAGACTATGAATAAGTCAATGTGGTAGCTTTGTAAGATTTGAGTAAAAATAGTGAATTATGAGGTTGGAAAAATAGGCTTGTAACTGAGTTGTGGAGGAACATTAATACCAGCCAACAAAGCCTGGGATGTATCCCTATAGGTAATGATGCCCAAGAGAGCCATCAGCAGTGTGAGTGGTGACAAGAATAATTGAACATGAGAATTTGAGAGAACATTTTAACTTAATAAATGTATCTGATATATCACTTACCATAATGGACAGAATAAAATGATATATTTTAATGCTAGTAGTAATACATGATACCAGCGTTCTAATGAAAATGATTTGATTTAAATGAATTAACTTGTAAACCTACTGGGCAAGATATATAATGCTATGTCAAGTATTAAGTTCAGCATACTACCTCTTTTTGAAAAGTAAGATGTAATAATGGGACTTGTCAAGACAAAAAGTAATAAATGTCATTAAACCCAAGTGACAAGAAGATCTCTGCTTTCATTTACCTAGGGAACTAGAGTCCCAGTTTCTCAGGAAAACCTAAAAGCCTGTTAATAAATTTACATTAAGATAATGAATAAATTATTTATACCTGATTCAGACCTTCCCATCGTAAAGGACAGGGAGTTTTACCTAAAGTGATTGGTTTCTCAGAGATGTATGAGAAAACACCCCTCCCTAATCACTGAACTAAATAGAATTTGCTAGCATTGATTTAATCAGCACTCTGTAATCAAATCAGGCATGAAATCAAGTTTTGATTATATATTATTTTCCCTATTACGAACAAATTGCCAAAACACTGGAAACGCCCCTAAGTATCAGGGAGGAGGCAAAGGATGGGAGGGGCAAGTAATTTAGTGAAACAGGGATATAGCTATATTTCACCCAATTCATACTTATCCAGCCTTCTGAAAGAACTTAGGTAACTTCCTATAAAATAGCTTAAGCCTGCCCTAAAGGATCAAAGCAAGTAAAGAGACTTAATTGTACTTGTTTCTGTACCTCTAAAAATGCTTCAAATGTAACCACTCTTTTTAAACAAAAGACAATGACTTTTCTAGTTTTCTCTAACTATGCTTCTTCAATCCTCTAATTAAATGTGGTTTTCAAGAAAAAGTATATAAAATTTTTGCTCTCTCTTTCATAGTTTTGACTTGGACATCATGCCAAATGATTATTTATGTACACATTCACATTAAATTTTAACTACACCCCTAGTTAGGAAATGGAAAGTACAGTCCATTATAAAAATAAGAAAAATGAGATTAATGTCTTTTTTATTACAAAGTACACAAGAAATGTGAACTTTAAACGTGATTCATTCCAGAAGCTTGTTTTTCAATTGCCTTTATAGAGCCATCTCCCCATTACATGATTCATATATTTTCTTGATTTATATATTTTACCTTCTCTGGATGCCAGCAAGGCAGGTATTAGGGATCAGAAATTGTACCCTTTTCAGAATAGCAGAGAAATAATTCTAACTCTTCTATACTAGTAATTAAACAATTGTTTTGATTGACATGCCGAAAGTTTGTTAATGGACTATTATTCCTGAATCAATTCAACAACTAAGGGGTTGGGGGTGGAGGAGAGAAGGCATGCCAGTAACCATTTACCATTTATTTAATAAAAAATAAAATAAAATTTAGAAAGGAAAAATTTGTGGGATTAATTGCTTAGCGGGAAAAATAGAAGAACTGATATTAGGAAGGTATAGAGAACCCATCCCCTTAAGAATATGCTTGCAGGATGGGATAATATGAAGTGTAGGTGATGGAAAAAGAGTTAAAAAGGGGATTCCAAGTGAGAAGTAGCGAAGTGAATAAAAACACTTTGTAAATTCAGGATTAATTATTTGGCTAAATACTTCCACACTTGTTTAATAGAGAAGAGTATGTTAACTTGGAGTGTGCTTCTAATGATCTTACATGTGTTAATTTTATTAGTTATTCTAAAATATCTAACATGTTGCAAAAGATGAAGAGCTTATAGAATTATCTATATTTATTATATTTTATCCATGTCCATTCAATTCTTTGAAAACATTAAGTATCATATTGTCTCCATAAAACATAAATGATTTTCTTTCTTTTAGCCAATGACTTTCAACTAATTTGTAGAGCTTTTTAGTTCAAATATAGTACCTATTCTATGTATCTTTCAAGATGACAGGACCTATTAGAATATTTTACATTTTAGCTTGGAGGAGTAAATTTGTTAATCCCTTAGTTGAGGTGATCATGAAAAGTTGTGTTAGAGAAGAAATTAACCATGAACTTGATATCAATACTGACTCATGATAGAATTAGCAGTCTTTTTCAAGTTGAGCATGAAGGTGTTTATTGGCCATTTTACAAACAGTATGGGTGTCTAGTGTACAATTGCTTACTTACAGGCATTTAGATTCCAAATCATACCAGTATTTGCAAAAAAACAAAAATAATTCTAAAAATTGCATTACTCCTTTGTTTTCAGAGCCATGTTGCTACTATATGGAAAAACATTGTATTGAGTTTTCTCAATTAATCTTCTTGCAATTCTTTTTACTTTGAAAAAAAATGGTTGAACTCTTATGAATCAGTCCTTAAACATTACAGATTTGGAATCCAATACTTTGTGGCTATCGAGAGACCTCTGCCAGCTATACACGGTTCCATTCCCTCAATTCAGTTAAAGTCTTTCTTCCTGTCACATAAAACTAGGATTGCTGAACTGTAAACTTTCTGTGTACATAAACATTCTTTTGAAGCATACCATGACATCAAATTCAATGTCATTTTCAAGTAGATTAGGGTACCATGAGAGTACCAATACTGATAAACAGTCCAGTCATGTAGAGATGATAGGTTTTCTATTTTCAAAAATACAACAACAACAAGTAATGTACATATTTGAACACAACAAATGCCTCCCTTTCTAATACAGAATGTTCAAAATACTCCACAGGGTCCCTGGCTTCATGGACTCTGCACTAGCAGGCTATTTACCCCTACTGTGACAAGCATATGTCTCCAACATTCATGTACAGTTTATGGTTTACAGATTTGCCAGACATCAATTGCAGCAAATATCTGCTTTCCTTTATTTGATTATACCATTTCTTCATACTTTTCCTCAAAGCCTTTAAGTTAGAGGTTCTCAAAGACTCAGAGAAAAGGGCAAAGTGGGAGATGAGGTGTGCCTGTGACTCACATTTTCATACCCTACCTAGGATACCAACACTAGGTTCACAGTATCAAGGTCACTGGGTTTTCTACCCTTTGAGCCCACTCCACTTATATTTGGGATAAAGTAGCCCTCTAAATTAGTGACTTGATTTAACACATTACTAGCTTTACTTTTGTTGTGTGTTATCCTTTTTATTGTATCATTCTTTTAATTAGTTGTATGCACAGGTGTACACCTAAAAAGAGTCACACACATATTTAAATCATTGTATACCCTGAGGTTCTCCCATCACCATAGCTTTATTTTTCTTAGTAGACAATTATAAGACTCTTGCAGATAGAATAATAAGTACATAAACAGATTCTTAGGATTTTGATTTTAGTATTCCCTTAAATCTACAGGTAACAGTAATAAGTGGCTAAAGATTTTGACAAAGTCAAGATTTCTGTTACTATTTGTTACCCAGTATTTTCCATCCATTTAAATCAAAAGCTCTTTGTGTAGGCTAATATAGTCACCTGATTTAGACTTGCTCCTTAGAAAACAAAATCTGAGACAAGGTACAATTCCAGGGCAATGAGGATGAGGAAAATGCCAGTAAATAGGAAAAGAGGAGAGCAAATGCAACTGATACTTTCCCAAAGTCAACAGTATCTGCAAAGATACACAGCTAGTCATTCAACAAGTACACCCTACTACAACAAAGATCATATCTCACCGACAAAATAGAGTCAATGGGAGGGCAGAAAGGAGTGGCTTTATTTGATTGCATTCTCTAATCTCCTCTCTCAATGGCTGAAGTTTGCTCATGTGGAAAACTCCATTTTACTTCTTTTATGTATGTTGGGGTCATTTTTTAACTCAGGAAGTTGTTAAATGTGGTCACATGCTCTGTGGTACCTCATTCAAATAGAAGTGGCAGAAGAAACAAAGAAGTATGTCCTACTACTTATTATTATGATTTTATAGTATAACAAAGCATGGATGTCCAGCACTGCTAGGCAAATATCTAGTAGGGACCAGCAGCAAAATAATGTGGGATCAAGGTGTGAGGCAGGTTTGGCCTCTCATAAAGATAAAGGCATAAAAAATATAATATGAAAAATATATTTCCAGTTATATTTACTTTATCAAGATAAAGTAAATATAAAGTATTTACATTTTCCATGTAAATATTTTATATGGATAAAATGTATTTATATTCATATAAATACTTTATATGAATAAAAAGCAAATAGTTTATGGCATGTTAAGGCTAGAAATAAAATAGCCAGTATCATTTGTTGAGACCCTACCATGTTTTAGGAATTGGGTTAGTCTCTGTGGAGAGAAAATTAAATGAACTTTTAATTCTAAAATTAAAGAAAATTAAATAAACTTGGAATATCAGATTAACAGATTAGCAAATAACCCTGAAAAGTAAATACAAAGAATATGATCTTAGTAAATATTAATAGACGTGACCTTAAAATGTTATTCAAATATATATATATATATATATTTATAAAGGTCAAATGAGGTTTAGCAGCAGTGTAAGAGTATTTAAGGGGAAGACAGTAAAACTCAGTCTTTAGTGATACAAAATGGAGTTAAACCGGTGGATAAAACTGATAGTAATTAAAGAAAATGGCACCAGATTGTTCAACTGGAGGAATGATGCTGTTTGGTGTAGTGAGATCAGCAAATTGCTTTACTGCAATGAATAGTAAGGTTTGAAATTGTGTCTCATGAACTCAAGAATTTTAGCTCAGTTCCCGAGGCAATTAGGAGCCACTGAAGATTAAGTAGATGGATAGATTCTGAGTTTTAGAACATTATTATTAAAGTTATCGAGTAAAATCTCTGGGGAGAAAGACCACCAGAATGAGAACAAAGGCTAAATATTCAGAAACTAAAAACAAAAGTATCAGAAAGAGGAAGAGGGTTGTCTTATAAGAGAAAAAATGGAAAGTAAAAACTGAAGACTGTTGCCAGAGAGGAAGCTGGAGGAGCGCTAACTAGAATGGGGCATCCTATGAGGTTGGATAGGGGTGCATTTTTTCCCTCTGGTTAGCCTTAAGTTAGAAACAGGAAGAAAATAGGAAGACTGAGCAAATCAATTCCTGTCAATTCTGTGTCAATTTGGAACAAATATCATAAGGTTATAAGTCTGACTTTTTGAATTGTTCCTAGAGATATTGCTCATATGTCCTACAAAGTTGACTTATGGCAGAATGGTTTCCTGAGGAGTTTATTATAGATGAGAAGTTTGGTTTCCTGGACATGTTGCAGCAGTTGGGGTGGGGGTTTATTTTTATACTTCGTCTGAGCATTGTCCACTATTATGTTCAATCTTCTACCTAGAACAGTTCAGGTAACAGTTCAGGTAACATGCACACACACACACACACACACACACAAAAAAAAAAAAAAAAAAAAAAAAAAAAAAAAAAAAAAAAAAAAAAAAAAAAAAAAAAAA
>PVHY01005394.1:11269-56803 GCA_004024945.1 Uropsilus gracilis | reverse complement strand
GAATTAAAGAAATGTTTCAAAAGAAATAGTGATATTAACATACATAAAAGAATGATATGCTGATGCATTGTTTGGGGGAAAATCATATTTGATGTAGCTGTGATCAGAGCAAGAGTATCACAAACAACAAAATAAACATTTGGGTCCATTTCAAACTTGAAAATTTCTTCACAACAAAGGAAAGCATGCATAAAGTGAAAAGGCAACTTACAAGATAAAAAGATATTTTAAAGTCTCTTATTTCATAAGGGATTATATCCAAAAAATGTAAAGAATCCATGCACTTAATAGCAAAGAAAACAAGCTGGTTTCCTTTGATAATGAGAAAAGGAACTGAGTAGCCATTCTTTCAAAGAAGATATATAAACAGTGAACAAATTTATGAAAAGATGTTCAAAACTACTAATCACCAGGAAATACAAACCAAATCACATTGAGATATGGTTCCATCCTTACTAGAAATGCTATCAGTAGAAAGACAAGATTTAACAAAAGCTGGTAAAAATAAGGAGAAAATGTCACTTTTGTGAACTGAATGTGACAATGTAAATTTGTGAAGCCACTATGGAAAACAAAGTGGATGTTCCTTAAAAAAATTAAAAAGGAATTACCTCAAAATTTAGCAATTTCTTCACCCAATGACCACAAACGAATGAATGGATAAAGGAAATGTGGTTTATACTCACAATGAAATATTAAATCTTAAAAAAAGAAATTATTTTATTGACAACAATACAGATGAACCTTGAATATTTTATGCTTGGTGAAATAAACCAGTCAACAGTCAGTCATGGTGTCTAATATTGCATGATTTCACTTATATCTCGTATCTAAATGGTTGAATTCATAGAAGCAGATAAATTATCATTGCTGGGGTATATAGAAGGAAGGACAAACAGGGGGGTTGTTGTTCATTGATTAGTATTTCTGTGTAAAGTTCTAGATAGATGTTGAATATAGTATCATGCCTATAGTTAATAATACTGTATTATATATTTCATGTTTGCTGAGTGAATTTCATGTTAAATAAACTTATAATAACTTTTTAAAAGTGAGTTGCAAGTTATAGAATTTAATGTGATAATACCTGTATGGAAGCAAATTTTTTGAAGAAGGGCTAAAACTAAGAACAAATCTTTTTAAAGCTGACTGCAATGTTGAGGCTACCAGAGGGAAAGGAGGAAGGGAGAGGACAAAAAGGTGGGAGTGGGGTATGGCACAATGGACTAATGTGAACTATGGTGGTAGTGGGCATGGTGTGGTCACAACACTTGAAGGGAGAGTTTTATGTTTCTACAATACAAATACTGAGGTAAATATATATTACTGTAATAAAAGTATCTATAAATGAAAAGAGAGAGGTGGCAGTAAAAAAGAACAATTATATTTCAGGTCTAGATGCGCTCCATCACTGTGCCGGATTTACATACAGGAGGTGATAGGTGACCAAAAATAAGGAGTAAGATCATTGGAGGTTTTGGGAGAATCAAAATTGATATTAAATCTCACCACTACGCAGTAGTAATGAATAAAATCCAGAAAGACTCAAGTACCTTCAATCAAAAGAGAGCATAACAGGAAAGTAGTGGATGTCTGCGATGTGCAAAGAGTTGATATTACACTTGATGTTATGCATTTTAGAGAAGCAGACGTAGGAATGAAAGGGAAGCATTTATCTAGAAATAGCAATGGAGTGCAAAGATAAATGGTGTAGGTGGTGACAGGAAGATGGGTTATATGCTAGAAGCAAGGTGAGATCAATACATTCTCTCTCTAGAACAGACAATGGGGTCCCTGTAAATATTTATTCAATGAAAGAATGTGATAGCACCTGTTAGGAGGTCACATGAGCCAATTCACATGAAAGGATGAAATTCCAGCTATTCTGGCTCCCTAAATAGAGCTGCCATGGGCTGATGTGTGTGGGGGGCTTGGGGGATAGAGTGGGCAGTGTTAAACAAGAAATGTTTTTTCCCTCACAGTTTTAGAGACTGGGAAGTCCAAGATGAAAATGGTGACAGATTCACATCTGAACAGGTGTGCTTCTTATATAGACCAACTTTTCATTATGCTCTCACATGGTAAAGGGGTGAGAGAAGTCTCTGAGGTCACTTCATGAAGGCTATAACAACATTCACAAAAGTTCAACTGTCAAGACCTAATCACATCTTAAATATATCACATCCCAAGTACTCTTACATTGAGGGTTAGAATTTCAAGATAGAGATTGGAGAATTGGGGTACTCTGGCATATAGAACATAACACACTTGAACAAAGGAGAATAAAGAGTATATATACTTTGTTCAACTTTGTTACATATATATATATATATCAGGGAAAATTTGGGGTTAGAATTATGTGTCTGATAATGGTTAAAATTGTATCACCTGGATTTCTATTTATGATATGAATCCTTAAAAGATATTGGCAACTCTACCAACTCTTTCTAGTTTTAATTCCTAGTATTCACTGCACTGTAAGCCAGAATTGCACACTCTTATGTATCTTTCTATTTCATATTTTTAAGTGTATTTCAAAGCTGTGAGTTTAGACAATTAAAGTAATACTCCAAATTTCCTTTTATTGCTTTTGCAACTTTTTTTCTGATGAAATCTACTATTCACATTGAAAAGAGTATATTTGTGCTAATTAACGTTTTTATTCCAGCCTGTATAGGTTTTGTTATTATTTTCTCACACTCATTTTCTCTTATAATGCAAACTTAAGTGTCTATTAAAATAATACAGCTCTGATGTACATTTTTTCTATGTATCCTTGTGTTTATTTGGGGAAAAAGTCAATAAAATAGACTTCCTTTCATATTTTTAGCAATACTATTTAAAATAGCAAAGAGAGAATTCAGATACATTATTATGTAGAACTTTTAAATGCACTGAATGATATTTAAGGACTTTGTTCCTCGGAATAGGATTTCTGTTGATATCAATGGAACATGCTCTTTAACTGAAATAAAAGTGTAGCATTGATTGAAAAATGATGACCCTTGAGATAAAGGATATATGGGAACAACCTCTAGAGATTGTGAAGTTGGCAACAAAGAAGTTTTAGAAAGAAATTATTGAGCTACACTTTAGTTTCTTTTTTTTAATGAAGGGAATCTAAAATATCTTATAAAGATATTTTATAGAAAATGGAAAGTTATTGAAAGTCTACAAGCCAATGTATTCCTGTAGGAAAAGTGATATGTAGCAACAATATGAAAGATATATTATTCAACTCAACAAAGCCAATGGGAAATTCTATTAAGTACTTTGGTCTATGGTTAAATCACAAAATCAATAAATATTTGCCTTTGCAAAGGAAGACCTGCAGAAAATAAATTTCAGGGTACCAACAATAAAGAATCATTATATGTTGAACTTTAGTATACAGAAAATAAAACAATTTTGTAGGTAGTTAAGAAAACATCTTTTAGTATTAAAAGTAGCTGGAAGAATATTGAGGCATCACCATCAGCACTAAGTAACATTTATTAAAAGTCTAACATGCATTTAACATATTGCTAGATTTCTGTGTATAGAACTTTATTTTTTTGTAATTTTCATTGGTATTTTGCATTTTGCTGATAGAAACCACAAAGATACAAAGGAGTAATAATCATTTTAACTCTTATTTTAACCTGGAAATTTTTCAAATCTTATTTCATAGACTCTTTAAATATATTACTATAAAACTTATTTTTCTTTCCATAAAATAAGTTTATCCTGAAGTTTAAATACTGTGTCACTCATGCTTTTATAAGCAGTCTTCAAATTGCAATATGCATTTAACAGATAAAGGAGAATGAAGCAAACCACTGGAAAGCACTCTAAATAATTCTAGACATGACTTCATGGGTACAATCAAATCATTAAGGCAACAGAGAATGAAATAAGATACTGATCAAGATGATGATGATGATGATAAGAACTTTAAAATGTACATTTAAAGTCAGTAACCTTAAAATGCTAGTACAATGATATTACTGGGTACTATCTAAACTTGTACACATTCAATTACTGGAAGATAAAAAAAAAGATCTACAGATATTTTTATGACAAAAGATTGAAGGGTATACAGGCAACAGAACTAGTTTTTAACTGCTGAGATAAAAGACAAGAATATATGAATAAAAGATATCCAAAACCCATCATTCCTATTACTAGAACATGTACATGTGCATTTGAATTCAAAGACACAGAACTAATAAGGGTAACAAAAAGCAAAATACGAAATTAGTGAGCCTTGGAATAGAAACAAACCATACAAACACACAAGTACACGCTAATGCTTAAATTTTTCTTTGAAAAAAATGTTTATTTTTGATTTTTATCCTGTCACTGGTCAAATATGTAGCACAGAATCATAGTTTCAAAACAACTGACAACAAAGAAAAATTGACTATGAAAATAGGCAATATCAATAGCACTGGTCCTAGTAGAATTACATTTCCCTATTTCCTTTCCTATTTATTTGCAGTGGAATATAAGTTTACGACAGTCTCTTTGCTCTACACTAATAATACATTTGAAGATTTCATTGCATTGCATCAAGAATATATACTGTGTTTCTGAACAGTCTTGAATGTGGTAAAGTACCCATTCAAAAACATTTTTAATATAATTAAGCACAATGGACATGGTTAATTATGTTGTTTCATTTTAGCTTTAGATTGTCATTTTTAATCTTTCTCTATTATAACATGTAATATTTTTGACATGAGATATTTAGAAATGTGCACAGATACCCTTCTCCACTTTTTGAAAGCAGAATTATGACACTTTTATAAAAAACCTTCAGTATTACTTAGGTTTGTCAACCTAAGTAAATCCAAAGAGGATTTTTGCTTTAATAATTAAGTGTGAAAATGTTGGTCAGTTTCTTCTCTTTACATTGATTTGGTTTATACAGGTTTTCTTAGGGATGCTTATTCTATGGATTGGGAGGGGAGGAAGATGTGATCCTCTAATGACTTCTTTTAGAAAAATACAAAGTACAGTTAAGGTACATATATATCACATGAATACATTATACCTGGAAGTATTTTAAATTCAGTCACTAATTATTTTTTGAAAGATGTTAATTATGTTACTTTATCAGTCATCAGTTATGCCCTATGTTAAATATCTTATGATATCCATCAAATATCAATATTTGTTTTATAAACAGACACAGCAAATAACCACCCTGTTCCTTTGAATACTGATTATAGTAGCTTGGGATTTGGCACATCTTCTATTGAAAGCTTTTTTTTTTTTTTAATTTTGGGTCAGTGCTTTTTTCACCAGTCATTCACTTGATGTATTAATGTCATCTGTAAACATGCTGATAATTTATTGTCATACTAGAATATACCCTACCACACACTTACACAGGAGTATTTTATCAACATGATTTACAATTCAAAAGAAAGCATGGGGATATACATTGATAGATAGAGAAGGCATATCTTTATTTATGATGCTACTTTCCAAAGAACATATCAAGATATCAAATGATGTCTAGGGAGTTTTCCTAAACAATTTGCACCTATTCAGGTCTATCAGTCTGAAATAGATGCTGAAGTGTTTTCAATCAGATTAAATTCTGCATTGCTATGTATTTTGAAACTCTTTTGACAAATATTTAGTGTACCTGATTTGCAGTATCAAAGAAAAGTAGACATTTTATAAATATAGCTAGAAGTAACATGCACATAAAACACTTTCAAATTTTAGGAATCTGGTGGTTATTAAGAGTGAATAAATTAATTAAAAGTAAAAGCTACTATCGGATGCTTTTTGATTTGTAGATGAAATTTTATTAGATCCTATTTAGAAAACTATCAAGAGTGACTGAAACATATACATAAGTGGGAAATATCTGATATATATTAAAATGCGTGTTAAAATATAGAACACAAAATTTGCTAAATGCCTGCAAGAGCAATTAAGCACCAAAGCTCTGAAAGAGGCAAAGAGTTCATTGAGATAATTTTGTATCCCTAGTTTTGCAATTGTTAAAATAAGTACACCAACTGGGGTGTTTTGAAAAGGTATTTTCAAGTATAGAGGAAAGGATGACAGGAGTAGGATGAGGTTGATTCTAGTCTAGAGAAAAACCTTAGGCAAAGTTCAAAAACAAACATTCAAATTGTATCAACAGGAAAACGACCACATTAGGTGGTCCAGAATGGAATCTGCACAGACAGTAATGGAAGATAAGTGTAATTAGATGAGGGAGTGTAATAAGAAGCAGATGGCATACTCTTGAAAGAGATACTAAAGCTCAAGCTTGGAAATCATGGCAAGAACATGCCACAGTTTATAAAGAAAAACAAATTTTACAACATCTACATCATTTACAAATCATGTTACAGGGTTTTTAGGCAATTGCTTTAGAGCTGATTCTGGAGAGCTTGGGTGGTCCAGGTTACAAACTGTTCTCTTAAATTCTCAATCACTTCCCTTCTTCCCTGGGAATTTCAGTGTCTATCAGCAAAATTTGATCATAAAATGTAAGGTTTTCAGTTTTCGTTGGATGAGTGATGAATGAACAATGAATCAATCCTTCAATGTTCTGTATCAATCTAATTAAGGCTCATTGGTTTGGACAATAATTTTCAATAATGGTATACTTTATATTTACCTCTAATTTAAGGAGCTTTCTGGACTTTAGTGCATTGCTTGGCTCAATACAACCTAGAAAGGTTGGGATTAACATTTAGATAGAGAAATAGATTCTTCATGTCTCTTGAATGTAACAGAAGTGAAAAACACTTCATAAAAAAGAACCTCAAATTTTCAACTTACAGGCAAGATTCTTTATTAGTAGTGGAAATTCCTCAATGCTTCAAGTCCTGAACTATTTCCTTTGCAGTTTACATCCTCTTCTGTATGATCTTGTTGATGACAGTTATTTCCACAACCCATTATGTGGATGTTAATCACACACTTTTTCTGCAGCCCAGGTACCTTCCATGAGTTATGGTTCCATAGATATAATTCTGTACTTAGCATTTATCCATGGATCAAAGACAAATGAAATACAACAGGACTCAAAAGAAGTATCTTCCCTACACCCATCATATTTTCTCTTTTATTGTTCTAAGTCAAAGCAAATGGCAATATTTATTATAAAGCAAGAAACCTAGGAGCTTGGGTTGATCCTTGACTCTATAACTTTTATTATAATATTTAACAATGCATTTAGAGTACTTTTTTCTTATACCCTTATAGACCCTTTATAATCTTACTCTCTCACATTTTTTGTCAGTTTTAAAATATTGTCAGTGAAATAAGTTATTTTGCCATAACATTTGAAAAATATTTGACTTCATATCGTACCTGAAATTGACATTATCTTTCAATACATTTATTATATTCCACTGTATTCTGACTCCTGTCTTTTCTATGTGGAAGTTCAGGAGCCAATTTAATATCAGTTTCATTAAAGTTAACCATTTTCATTCTAGTTGCCTTTATGATTTTCTTTTTGTATGAAACTGCATTTTAGTGTTTTTATTAGGTCTGTGTTTCACCTTATATTTTTGAGGGAATTCAGAAGCATTCTTTCTAAATCTATGGAATGCAGTATATTTAATCACTTGTAGGATATGTTCCTCCATTTTCTTGTTGCATATTGTATCTCACTCATTTTCTTATTTTTTTCACAAGTCCCAATCAGATGTATATTAGCTTTCTGTCTGCTCTTTCTGTAGTCAATGTTTTCACATTTTTAACCTCTTTATGTTACATTTTTCATAATTTCTTTATAACTATTTCTCAGGATACAAATTTTCTTTACTTTTTCTTAAACTATTGTAAACATTAGAAGTTTACAATATTGTCAAGATATGGAAATAACCTAAATGTCCCTAAACAAATGAGTGGACCAAGAAGACAGATAATATGTTTGTGATGGGACACTACTCAGCAATCATAAAAGATAAATGCAAACCACTGAGGCAACATGGATGGAGCTGGAAGAGATTGCACTCAGTGAAATAAGTCAGTAGGAAAAATGAAACTATCAGATGGTCTCACTTACATGTGGAATATAGAGACACTGGAAAAAAAAATCAGGAAAATGAAAGCTTGCAAGCTGACCATACATCTGAGGTCTATAGCTGGAAAGGAAGAGAGAGAGGGGACTCAAAGCAAGGGACTATAGTGATGAATCACAGGTACTATGGTGGTGGGAGAAACGCGGGGACTACACTTGAGGGGGAGAAATCAGAAACTCCAAAATTAACAATGATTCAGAGAATAAAATTAAGTAAAACTGCAGAATTCAAAATAGAAAAAAATGAATATAGATTTCCAGTACTTTTATATGCATTCATCTTTTATTAATTTAAGCCTGCTAATTTTTAATTATTTGCCTTTTACTCGTTTCACATTATTCCTATTGGCTTAAATATATTCTTAGCATAGTATTTTATATTTTCAATATCTGTAACATTGTGCACATCATTATTTTTAGTTGTCAGTGCTGACGACTAACCTGTGCTTTGCTGTTTATTGCTTTTATTTTTATTTTTTTTTCTAACTTTGGTCTTATTATTCATGGAGTTTTATCTCTAGAAATTCCTGAACACTCCTATTGAAGGTTTGAGTTCTCTTAAAAAATTTACCTGCTTCAAAAGCATATGTCTGGTCCAAGATCCCAACTTATAATCATTTTAAACTAAACTCTTTTCTGATAATAATATTAGAATTATTAATCTCCTTTATCTGTATGTTAAGCATAATAATTAACACATATTTTGAATGATATGCACTTTATAAAATGCATTTACTTCAAACTGTCAAATTCATGAGGATTTAGTTAAACTCCAACAGGTATAAATAATGTTTGGGTACACTGGGTGACTAAGGAAATGTAAACAGCAGTTCATCTTTTGATGATGAATTAAATGTTGTATGCTACCTCCCAGTGTTTATAATTATTTTTTGAAATAATTTGGTCTGAGAATAATAATCTCATCATATGAAAGCAAGAAACGTAAAACAACGGTATAAACACATAATAGATGAAATTTATTTCAGATATTTTATAGCATGCACAAGTTTAAATTTAGCATAAAAGTAATATGACAACAGAAAGATGTGTTACTAAAATCCCATATAATTAGTTAAGGAAAACCTCTGTCACCACAAATCTGCAATTTCAGTGCAAAGTAGAAAATAACTTTTGAAATGCTTTCTAGGACTGTTTATCTATCTCAAACATAACATAATATTTAAGAATTCTTACTATCAATTAATAAAGTTATTTAATTGCTCTATAACTTCAATATTCTAACATGCCTAGTGTTATACCATTTTCAAAAATGTTTCCTATAGGTAACTTGCATTTAATTCAAATATTGCTGTGGTTACTAATTAACAAGGGACTCTAAATTTCTTCACAAGTAAAGCACAAACTCCTTTAATTGCAAAAGTTCAGCATAGGACAATATAAAAACAAAATGGCAAATGATAAAAATAAATAACCTATTCTTATAGATAATGTTGCTATTAAGCAACTTTTAAATGTTAGGTTAAAAAAGTTCATGCTCATGAATTATTAACTATTTCCCTGTTTTCTGTTTTATATATATATATATATTCATAATTGGTTAGTAGAACATATTACAAATACTGTGGGAATTTTTTACTGAGTGAATTAATTCTACTTGATTCAGAATACAAAAAATACTGAAATATTTAATGAAAACTATAAATGGCCTAAAAGACTAATACCTAAGAAAAGCAATCTCATTGAAGTAGATCCTGATAATATTTTTTCAGTATCCGTGACATATATACACATATAATAAATTATATAATATGCAATTTATTAATTATACAGACACATGTATCACAAAACCTTTCACTCAGTATAAGCAATGTATAACTTGCTTTAAAAAATGCTCATATACACATACATATATATTTATTTAGTTGCTCTCTTAATGTTTGATAAGGAATAAAAAATTATCTTCAGCATTTACCTTAACATGTTAAACTATATAATTTTAATGTGATCATACTACCTTCCTGCTTAGAATAAATGATTTTTGTGTTTTACACTGCCTCCTTATTACTATAAATAATTCAAACCTTTCACAAGCACTACAGGTTGGATGGAGAGTCTTCATTATATGTGTATTTTAAACTTGGGTGCTGATAATTGTAGAATATAAGGCAAGTGGCTAGAAAGTTTAGCATGGAAGAGTGTCATTAAAGATAATGATTAACAGAAATGGAGTAAAAAACAAAATTGTAGTTGTTTCCAAATACATTGTCCTAAAGAAATTCTCAAGAACAGGAAACATTTTATGCCACTCTACCATCTATCAAACAAACTATACTATATTACCCATGACAATAAACAGTTTGCATAAATGATGAATTTGGACTATTTCATGATCAATAATAGCTTAAAATTCTATTTAATATAACTGTAACTAATTACAATACTAAAATATAACATTTATTGGCACTGTAGCATCATCATCAGCCAGGGTTTGGTCCTCCATGTTTCTAGATTTGAAACTCAGTGTGAAATACAGTAACATAATTACCAAGAAAATTCATGCTTCTATCTCACAATGCTATCAAGATTACATGGAATCAAAATCACAAGCAGAATCCATCAAATTAGTTTAAACATAGCATCAAATAAAGGGATATAGATGCTGTAGTGTGGATGCATTAAAAGTAGCTGATTTTGGTTTGAGTCAATTTTCAGATTCACTCTGGGAAAGGATATATCTGTTTTCTTCTCATCCCAATTCTATTACTTGATAAAAATCTGGGGGCTAAGAAAACACATAGTTAAAAACAAAAACAAAGCCTAACATAGCCTAATAAGTTTGGAAGTGAAAAAACTCATCAAGTGATTTTCACATACAAGTTGTGAACTGTTAATTTTTAAAGATATTTCTCCCAGACCATAGGGAAGCTGGATTAACTACCCAGACAGTCCTGGAAGATATTCTATCCTGGTATAGTACATTTGTAAACCACATAGTGGTCCTGCCATAACTGAGACAGCATTAGATAAACCTGATAAAGATATTTTATTTATATAGGTACACTGTTAGTCCCTTTTGATTATCTTTTATCTGTTTCTTATAGATTTGGAAGAAATATGTTGAATATTTGTACCACTGTACCATATCTGTCACTGTACCATAGATAATAAGGTCTGTAACTAGGATCCTGTTGGTTGTCTGCTTAAAATTTCAATCCCTAAAATTCTCTCACCATCACTAGAATAAAACAAGTTATTACTTTCACAAAGAACTGATATGTGTTTAACAAAGTCTCTCCAAATGTTCTCTCTCTATATATATATATAATTCTGTATATATATATACATATATATATATCTATATATATGTATTTCATATATTGTTGTAATATAACATAATTTATAGTTTTATTTAAATTATGATGGTCAACCTAGTCAGATTCCAGTAGTGATTCCTAATTTCCCATGACATAAAAAAGCAATTCCTGATGGAATTTTAACTATTTAGCAGAACTGGAAATACACCTTACCAAGGTTTAACATCAGTAAAAAAAAAAAAAAAAAAAGAATCATATACTAGCAATATCTAATAATAATAGAGTGGGGGATATGCTAGAAGAAGAAATGATTAAGAAAATATATCAGAGAATATTCTGTCCTTAATCTTAGAAATGGCAAAGTTTGTCCTTGTAAGTGAATAGCATTCCTAACTCATTGCCAATTCTAATAGGCAAAGAGAAACAGAAAAGAAGAATCTAGCTATTTGCAGCATTGAATGACTTCGAAAAGTCAATCTTGACAGGCAATTTTTTTTCCATCTGAATTAACTATACACATTGTTAATCTCTGGAAAGCTATTCACATTTACACAGTTTGATTTTTATCTTGTGAAATGATAGCTATATTAATGTCATTTGGGCATAAGTTGGAAGCAAATGGACTTTTCTGGGATTTGGAAGAAGGCAGTTTAATGCCACTCTTATGTAAAATAAACTCTTGATTGCTAGCAAGAATAGATAATTTAAAAACATCTGTACTTTCAGCAGGTTATATGAATTTACATTCAGAAAGCTTTGTTACGACTAGTAATAAAAATGAAGTGTCAGAAATATCCTGACAGTGTCAGAAATATATTTGGAAAGAAGCTTGCCAAAAGGTAAAATATAGAGCATTCTTTTATAAGTTTTTAGCCTCCATTGCCATTGACACCACTACCATGACCAGATACATTTTTTACAACATTTGAATGCAGCACAATATCAGTTTCACATAATTTAAATGAGAACCATGTTCTATTACATTTGTGCTTATTCTGTAAAATCAAGATTCATAAGGGTGCAAAGAGAATCAGGCTATGAATGCATTATAAGTGAGATTGCTAAAGGTTATAAAACTAAAGAAGTTGTGTTATGACAAATTGTGATTCCCATTACAAATATAAATCTGAACAATATATGCTGTTGTAAGAGTTATAATGAATAAAAATAAAATAAATATATCCATTTAATTAGATTTTTCAAAGATTTGAAAAAAAAATATCTCCAAAATGATTGTCAAATATCAGAACACTTGTGATGATTTATGGCTAGAGTATATTTGGTCTTCACAATGATAGTCTAGGTTTTGCTTGACATTACAATGTAACTGATGCATGCTAAAACAGACCTTTTGCAGATAGATGGGTATTTGAAGGTATAACTTTCTGAATTTACATAGAAACACACAAAAAGATCTCAGTCCTTAAGTCTATACCTGTAGATTAAGATGTTATCTCTCCTGGTTTTGTTTTACTTTTACATTTACTTCAGCTTCTATTCAAATAACACATTGTTATCTGCATAATTTTCTTATGACATTTCTACCAAGCACAGTGTTTGTGGTCCTGAGTGCACTTTTTAAAAGGATAAACCAAATAGTGAAATACCTGTTCTCTTTGTTAATGCATTATATGTGTGTGTGTCTGTATGACTATGTAGTTTCTCTAATTATATTTATATTTCTGGACCTATATTTGGTTAGTGAAATAGTTATTACCAAAACTTGCTTTATTTGGATTGTCCGTGAATGGATTAATTATCACAGTTAAATAATTCCGACTCATTATCAAATAGCTAAACAACACAAATATTGTAAATTTCCATTAAAGTCATCAGAATGTATGTATTATATATGTACAACTTATCGTATGTCAATCATATTTCAAAAAAGTGACTTAACAGAGATAAACCATCACTAGGAATCTGTTCAGGAACAGTGTTAATAAGTGCAGTTTTGATAAAAATTATATAAACACATATACCTGGCTTAAGATAAAATCAACATATTTAATTAAAAATGGTTTTCCATTTTAAAATATTTAAAGCCAATATACTTTGCATATTCAAATAAATTTCCATTGTGTTACATGCTTGACATATAGTGTAGGCTTGATTTATGTGGTACATAGTATGATTATAGCCTTTGGATTTTTAATTACCCATGGTGAAATAGTGTGACTGCTAATTAATTATAACCTAATGTCTAACACTATCAGAATGGTTTAAATATCAAAATTGAATGTGTGGTTTCTTACCCTGAACTTCTGACCTTTTGCCTATGTTGATGGTTGCTCTATTTAAATCTCTGAGTTACAATTACTCCAGGTCCCTGCTTCAATCCCTTCAATCTCATCAATTGAGAAACTCTCCATGAAGGTGTATTAATGTTACTGCTTTTGTTTCATTTTGCTTTAGTCTTATTGTTTCAGAGGCTTTTAAAATAGATTTTCATGACCATTTCCTCTGTGTAGATAACTCTATTTTATTAATATTTGTTTAATAGCAAATAATAACACTGTATTATAACATTACATATTTTTAAGCTGTGTACATCCTTATCCACTCTCCCACTGGTTGTTTCCCTACTCTCCCATTGGGTATTTGATGAAATGTCACATTCTTAGAGTAGTTGTTCTTGCGCCTGAATTGTTTCCACTACTATTTCCTTTCTGGTTAACCAATTCCTTTCCATTGTATCATACATACCATTTACAACTGTTCATCTATTCAAACTGTTGGCAGTTTCTATTTCTAAAAAATGAAAAGTCAATCAAATGGCAAAAGGTCCAGGTAAACAAGTCCTGTGTCTCCTGGATCTCTCATTGTATTGACTACTCAGCTCAGAAACAATAGCTTGAGTGAAGGATAGAAATGATGTCAATGTGAACATCTCCTCAAGGGGCAAAAACAATGCCTTATGCAACATCTAGAACTTTATTATTGTTTAAACTGACGTATCATCCCACATGAGAATATAGGAGTTTTAGTAGGGTTTTAGATTTTAGACAGTTATCGAAATTCAGTTCTGGTAATCACTAACTGTGTGTTACCAAACTATTTGATACATTTTATTACAGTCCCCACATCAATACCATGAGAAAGAGATAGCACAGGTTCTGAAATGTAATATGTACTCAATAATTAATAGCTATTAAAACTGTAGAAATGTATTATAACAGTACTACTGAAGCTCTCATTTTTAGATTTCACACTAATAACTGAAATAGTTAATCAGTTCACATTTCTTATGCTGGTTGCTATTGCTTCAAACAAAGTTATGTCTTCATAATTATCCCATCCTGATCACTGTGTGAAACGTTAGTGTGTGTCTGTGAAAGTGCTGGTTTACAAATAGCTAAATGTAACAATTTAAATAAAAAGAAGAAATGATATTTGTCATTTAGATGAATCTAAAAATTTCTAAAAAAGATCTAAAAAAGTTAGATCTAGAATCTAAAAAGATCTACAATGTTAGATTTTTTTTTAACATTTGAGAATTGATGATTTTCTCCAGACTTTATTGCAATTTAAAACATAATTCTTCATCCTCATCTTATTTCAGTAGGTAAAATGGTTAAATAGAATATTTATTATCAACTTCCTGGAGGAGTTATTATTAGTATTTATATAAAAACTAAATGTGGTGATAAGCACTAGATTTTAAATGATGTCAGTTGAAGCTGAAATTCTATTTACACTCCTACAAATGGCATACATAAAACTGATGCTTTATCTATAGGTGGTAAACATTTTTCTGAGATTTTCTTATTTCTGAGTTTTGATTTAGCTAAAATCAATAAAATTGATTTAAACATATTTTAATAAAATTTTGGGCTAATACCAATGCATATGGTCTAATTAAAATGGTAAGATACTTAATATGTATTTGAGATAGTGATTTTTGTTTTTTTGATTGTTTTAGTGTGTGGTCCTGTGGTTGCTTGAAAAACAACTTATTGTAGTATTAGGGAATCCACTTGAAACATATACTAGCTTTTATTGCTTTTCTTCACTAATTAACTTATTTCTGTTAAAAATTATCCTCTGTTAAAAATTAAGAATATAGGAACCTCTACAATTTATTAAAGTTATACATGTTTAGATATTAAGTCTCCCCCACCCATAGAAATTCATTTTAAAGAAGAAATAACTTTAATCTATCAACAATGATGAAAAGCATCTGGGGGGGTGAACATTTTCATAAAAAAACTATTTGCTTACCATGTTAGGTCTTTTAACTAAGATTTAAGATAAAAATGGGTTGCTAGTGGAACACTGCATATGTAAGTTCTCAAATACTTCCATATGAAATTTATATATAACACTTTAAATGAACTCTAACTTAAAACTCATGGCTGATCAATTGGAAGAATTGTGAATTCCTTCAGCAAATAGTAAACATTTTTCTTAAAAAGGCAGAGTTTATTTGTAAAGCATTATGCAGTATTGTTTCTCAGCAATATTAAGTCATTACAAGGTACACAGGATGATACTTGATCTATATTTTTTTCTTTGAAATGAGATGATGAATTGAATGTTTTTGGGGACTGAGACCTGTTAACAACACACTGAGCTTTCCTTCTTTAGTTCTCTTGTCAGACAATGACAATGATTAAAAGTGTTGAATAGCAGATGCCTTTGCTATAATTAAACTTCCGTAAGCATAATGACATTTTCTCTCAATTTGAATTGACTTCTAGAATTCTGATGTTCAGCATGAGCAAACATTCATGTTAGTATGACTTATCTATGGTCCCAGGTTGACTCCCCCAAACCCCTTTGTGTTGCAGCTGGCAACCTTTAAATCAGACACTAAAGCCAAGTCGTAAGAGAACCAAAACTTGTGTCCTATTGAAATGCAAGATATGTACAGGCCTTGGAGTACATATCTTGCATTTGATATTCAGAGGATTATGTTTTTCCTGCATTGATAGGACCAGATGTTGCTGTTAACACATCTGGGAGACATATTTTTCTTTGTTTTATGTCAGATGAGAGAATGCTGTCAATTCTGGCAAAATGCCAACTGATGCTTCTCAGGCTGCTGAGGGTATGAGGAAAGTGGATACTGGTAATCATAGAATAGAACTGTAGTGTTTTAGGTTATCAGAACTTTGACCAAGAATTCACATTACTGTACATCATTAAAATTATCCACAGGGTTTATCAATTTTCCAAGTCCTGACAATATCTTTTATCTGACATGGTAAGGTACTGCTTGGAGTAGATTGTCAATGTTGGGGTTTTAAATAGATGAACAGGATGCTACCAGTAGCCATTTATCTGTTTTGATTCTACACACAGCACTAAAAGTATTTTTCTCTGTGCAGTACTAAACGATATTGGAAAATAATACTACATACATGCAGGCAATCATGAGATCAGACTTGTAGTTCTAATTTTGTAAAACCTTAGCTGGTGCCCTTATTTGTCAAAATTCGTTCAATAATAAAAGAAGGATGCTAATGTAGAAACAAAAGTATATCAGAGATTGAGAGTCTATGATTTTCTTTGCTCTGACATTATGATAAAATTGTTAACTCATAGCAAATATCTCTTGAACAAAAAAGACAGCCATTTAAATGACTTCCATTCCCTGTTCTTTGCCACTGTCTTTGATTTCCCTATGTTGACATTTTAAACTGAAATGCAATTTTCATTTCAAAATACTCTTTAGGAAGCATTCTATTTTCTTAAAGTCTTAACACAGTGTGTGTTGTTACTGGTATCATTTTATCATTCCTATTATATGGATAAGGCAATAAAAGGTTAAATGAATTGTCGCAAGTTGACCAGTTAATAGTAGAAACAGAACAATTTTGAGCCTAGGTTGTTTATTTTTAAGAACTCAAAGCATAGACTTCTAATCTTTTCTCAAACTTGTTGTTAAGTGACACAATAGCACACAGTTTATTTGCTATAGCACCCCTATCTTCTGCAAATTTGACTAAATCATGAGGCCCCTATCTTAATTGTTAGTGCATACCAAAATGCCCAAGTCTTAGTTTTCTCAACCATGAAACTGGCTTGACATCCACATTCTACCCCCAGAGAGTTTCTGGGATCACTGAATGAGATAATATACTTAATTATTCCAGAAAAAAAGTACCTACATTAAAAAATAACTACCATTTATTGAGTACTTAATAAAAATAATATTTCAGAAAATGAGTTACTTCTGGTGGAAGACTAATTCTATACATGTACATTAGCAGATAATGAAAATACATGGATACCTTATTTCATGGTATTTCTTATTCTTGAATCTGAAATCAGAATGAAAAGGAGGGCAGGCAAAAGCCTCCAACTAACAACCCCCAGGTTCGTTTCACCCATGCATAGCAGTTGTCTCTCAAAATGCAGTTTAACAAGGGATTCTATTAGCAAGAGAGTTCAACAGGGAAAATGAAAAGTCCTTAAAGCTGCAAGCAGCCAGTCACCTTACCCTGTCACCATTCTCAGTCCCAAAGGTCTCAAAGACACACTCTAAGATGGTGTCCTTTGCCCCTCCAAACCTAAGAGGTAGGCACTTTCTCAAAGTCTAGTCCTTTTTCTGGTATTTTCTTGTTTCTTCTTTTCTCTCAAATGTTCCAGTTCTCCAAGGCTCTTCAAACTTTCCCCCACAATTTCTGATGCATAAATCAGCTTTTCAAACTCCTGGCCACCTCCAGGTACCAGCTTTCCATATCACCTTGCTGCAATGCCATACTCTCCACATCAGTCACACTTCTGTTGGACACCGTAACTCCTTGTCACTTCCACCTCACTCTTCCAGGGGACCTCTGGCCAACCTGATTACTCAGGCTACTCTTTACCCACGTGCCATTCTCTTCTCTCCTCTCCCCAAAAATTATCTCTCACCATAAATTGTCCCCATCTCTCTCTGTCTCTCTCTCTCTCCAAAGGCTCTCTCCCCAAAAGATCTTTTTCTTCTGTCTTTGCTCCTTGCCTTTTTATCCCTCCTGCTTCTGGTCCAACCCCTGTTCCAACTCCCTCCTCTGGGAGTTTAACTGCCACTCCCCCAAGGGGGAGAAGGCCTAACTGCCACTGCCCAATGGTGGAAGGATACCTAGTTAATTGCCACAACCCGGGGGGGGGGGGGGGAGGGCCACCCAGTTTCATTTCCCCCATCTTTGTTTTCAAACACAACATATCTATGCTGGTCCAAAATTATCTTATACCTTCTTTATCTCCACATATAACAGCATTACGTCAGAAATGTTATTGTATCAATACTAGCTACAGCAGCTGTCAAAGCATAAATCCATTATACCATACAATCAGGCAAAGCATCCAAATACAGTATCAACAGGTTATAGTATTTTTAAACAATCAATTATTTAACAATTAGTAAATACCCAAAGGGGGGGAGGGGGAGGCAAGCCATTTAACCTTGTTGAACTCCAGACAGGTTTCCAACCTTATTCAGATAGTCATAGCTACATAACCATTTAATCCATACTGAATAGTCTATTGCTTTTTCCTGAACTTCCAAACTCTTTCAAATCTGGCTTCTGGAGTACCTACTGAATTTGCTCTGGTAGCTTAATACCAGACTCCACCTTTCTTTTTACCAACAAGTCTACATACTGACATAGGCAAATGTTTTTTTATGAATACATAGGCAAAATGCATACAGGGTTTTTCACTGCATACCTACAGAATCTGAAGCGATTGGAACATTGCTTCAGATTATAAACACCTGACTACAATGCAAAGTACTAGGCACATTACAAGGTTTGTCCATTTCAAGTCCATGACTACTTTTTACTAAAAACTTTAACCAAAAGTCTTGTAACTGCTTTTACTTTAAGATGCCCAATGCAAGGTAAACTATCTTTTGGCTCGTCAACCAAGGGTGATTTGTCCCACCAGGGTTGCCAATCTGGTCAAAAGGGGAGGGCAAAAACCTCCAACTAACAAATCACAGGTCCACTTCACCTATGTGTAGCCACACCCAAGGGGGGAGGGGCTAACTGCCACTGCCCAATGAGGGAGGGACACCTAGTTAACTGCCACAACCCCGGGTGGGGGTGAGAGGCATCCAGTTTCTAATCTTCCTTTAAATCAACCTTTTGATTCTTATTTTTCAAATCACCCTTTTGAGTCTTTTTAAAATCACCCTTTGATTCTTCTTTGTTCTTCTATACTTTTCACAAAATGTTACAAAACTTTTAAATTTTTCTGTCATTTTACTATAAAAGGTGATATCTTTTGCCAGTTTTGCTCCAGAAGTTTTATTTTCAGCACACTTTTACTTTTTATATAGGGTTATTGTCTAAAAGTCTTGTTCTAATAATTAAATTACATGGAGTGTTTCTGCTCTAAGTCATCTTGAATAGGTCAATAAAGAAGATTTTATTTTAATGAAATTGAATTTTGTTTTCATGGTTTCTTGTGTTTAAAGAAGCTTTTGTTATAGTTTGCACTACCTTCAATATACTCTTATTTCTTCACTTTGGTTGAGGATGTCCAACTATTTAAGATTTCAAGGTTTTAGATCCTTTTCCTTTTCTGCCAAGATCTTAATAATTATGTAAGGACTATGTGCCTTCTAATAAATTCCCAAATCATAGTAAAATCAGAGTAAAATTAAATTGATTTAACAAGTGTCTGAAGCAATTTTTTTTAATCTCGAATTACTTCTGTAGGTTCTCTTTTATTGTGACTTTATCCTTCATTAGCAGTTAAGTATTAAAGTTGTCTATATCAACAATTTGGCAAAAATCATTTCCATACACATATTTAATGGGAAGATTGAAATATTTTCTGAGGTATTATGGTCTCTAAATTTAGAGAAATGAAGAAACCACAGATTGCTGGAGTCATTTAGAAACAAATAATCATAGTAAGTTACTATAAATGACCACAAAATGAATGTTAAATTGAAAAAAATAGCAAAGTTTTAAGCTAGCTAAATGCTTTTCTAAGTATAACATATATCTACATTTATAGCAATTTGTTTAATTTTTGACAATTTTATATTTATTAAGCTCTAATAAGTAAAATATGAAGATGTAAACAGTTTATCATGTTTGCTATATGTTTTAAGACAATATACTTAAATTATGTACAAAATAAACTCATCCCTTGTGATTGAGGTTGAAGTGCTTACATTATTTTATGTTTGTTTCTACTGGAAAAGAAGCTAGTAAATGATAAGTGATGCCTTAAGCTCACTACAATAAATACATCATAATAATTTCATAAAATATATATTTGGCATATTAAATTTTCATATCTAAGTGTTATTGTTTTTATAAGTAATTTTTATGTGTATTAAAAGGGACTGAAGTTAATGTTTTGCTAACTCTAAATTCTGTTGTATAGCTATTGTCAATGAAAGAATGTTACTTAAAATCACAGTAGTAAGTGTGGGTGGAATTCTCAAAATGAACTAGCAACAAGAAATAGTAACAAGACAGAGCTAGTAAGTAAAAATATTGTAGAGTTTAAAAAGTAGAGGTTGGGAAAATAGACATAACAATAGTTCCATGAATTATCACCAAATACCAGATATGCAGCATATGTAGGTTGAAAATACAGTGAATCCAAGATATAAAAAATCAACATGAGTATTACTGGCAATAAAAAAAGCCAGTGAATTCTAATCTAGTAACAGACATTTATCAGTTGTTATCACTGGCAATACATTGATGACATTGCCACTGAGACATCAGAGTATATGCACAAAACATCTCCCAAATTTGGATATATTTCCAAATGATATGAGGATCTTAGTAAGTGCCAACAGATTTCATATAGTCAAATGTTAGATTGTCTTTTAATACCTCCAACATTGTCACATTTAACATTAACAACCAGTCCTTAAAATGCAAACATACTTACCTTCAAGGGCTTTACTTATTTCTGTATTTCCTCATATAACTTTGACGTTTTTCAAGTTCCCTGTTTTTTCTATGTTTGGTTGTGATTATATTAGCAACTCCTATGTCTTTTCCACATTTTCTAATTTTTTTTTCTGAGCATATATTTATTTAGTTCCCAACATATGTCAGAAATTGCGAATGGGATGTGTGTGTATGTGTGTATGCTAAATACAATATGTTTATCTTTATCAGAAGAGGGAAATATACAACAGCACAGAAAGATCATGTGAAGATAGAAGCAGAGATTGGAGTTTACACAGTCCCACATCAATGGATAACAGTTATTAACAGACACCAGAAGAAAGGGGGAGATGCATGGAACTGATATTCCCTCAGAAGCTGTGGAGAGAAATAATTCTCCTGACATCTTGACTTTGAAATTTGGACCTTCAGAACTTTGGAGAGAAAAAAAAAAAAAAAAGCCAATACTTCTATTGTTTCTTGAAACCTTAATTTTAGCAATTTGGTGTGGCAACCCTAGAAAACTGGTACAGTCAAGATGCTGAGAAGTTCCATGGAATAGGGTGAGAATATGTAGGAAAGTACAAATCTAACTATGTCAGTGAAAATGACATTTGATCAAAGAACTGAAATAGGGGTTGGTTATTATAAAAATGTGGAGTCAAACATTTTCAGAAGCAAAGACCAAGGAATAGCAACATGTTTATACATGTAAGAATAGAAGAAAGACAGTGTTGGTGGGCCAGTACAGAAAAAAGCAAACAGGGCCTATCAAGACCAACAACATATTTTGATGGTACTTCTCAGAGTGTCCTGTAGGTAATGTAATACACAGGAGATGAGAATTTTGGTGGGATAAGGTCAAGAGAAGTAGTCTTATGGTCTATATTGAGACTACTCTGGTTTGAAAAGGCTTAAATGTAATATTGGGGAGATCATTTAAAAGGCCATTTCAGTAATTTAAATGAGAATAATGAGTTCTTGGGTGTACGGTGGGGGGAGGACAGTTGTGGTGGTGAGAGGGTCCATTTTGAGTTATTTTTAAAGCAGAGTAACAGGATTCTTAGTAGACTGTCATGGAATATGAAAAATAGAAAATAAACTCATAATTGAAACTATTATTAACTATAATCATAGAGTTGTTACTTAATAAAGAGGAAATAAAAAAGTAGGAGCTTATTTTGGAGGAAATTGTATTTTAGTATTAACAGTGTAATATGAACCAGGAGGAAAACTTGTCATTACCTAATCCAGTGGACTATTTTCACTCCTTCACCATCAATCACATCTTACATATCATCCCATGTCTATCTCCATATCTGGATTTTGATAGCTAAGTATCAAAAGAAAATCATCAATACCTATCTTTCCCATGAATATATGTTATTTGTATTTCCTGCTTTGTCTAATAAAATCACCAGTTTCTACATGGCACTAACCTCAACTAATGGTCTGCATTTTAGAGTAAATCAGCAAATAATAATGAAAGTACACCACTAATTTTTGTCTCATATACATTTTTTCTTAATATTTTGATCTCTAAAATACATCATTCCTATTTTATTTTTCTTTTGCTGACAATGATTGTTGTGGTAGTTTTCTATCAAGTTTTTTTCCCCTTCTTGCTTTTTTTCCCGTTTCCATGTAAACCTCCAAAATGATTACAGATTTACAAGGTTATTTTCCACTTTTAAAATTTGTTAGAAAACTCCATGACTGTCAGTCTCTCTAATCCCATCAGAAAAAGTCCAGTCATAAAACAAAATATACAATGCCTGAAATCATCCTATTAACAAATGTTCATACAATTTATGCAAAAAGCCTCAAACTGATGGAACTGGACAGCAAAATTTTGAGCTGTAAATAGAGACCTATACAGATTTTTTCTTAATAACAAAGGGGTTATGATAAATTAGAGAAGAAAACAAAAAAGAGTATTCCAAAAAAAATGACAGATAAAATAAAACCTTTATTTGGACAAATATCCTCTTATATGGTATTATGTCATCTAATGACTAGAAATTTTTTTTCCTCTGCCAGCAATGTACTGTCTCCTTTTAATTTATTCAGAGACCTCAATTTTTGCCAAATAAAAAGACATTAAGTGTGACTGGGTCAGGGATTCTAGTTAGTAATATATTCCAACTTAGAAAAGGTATATTAACTACAGATTAAGTTCAATGCAGGTTAAGTGGTGATGTGAAAGAAATAGGAATGATTCTCATAGAAATGCATATATCAAGATACTAAACTCTACTATGAAATTAAGAGACTATTACTATCACATGTGAATTCAGTCCTTCTATATCAGATGAAAAGAATAATAAAGGTAGCCATTAAAAACTGGGTTAGGAAAGATGTCAGTTATAAGTTATTAACTTTAGAAATGCTTTTACGCAACTCTGCAAAAACAATGGGAACAAAAACATTTTTTACTTTTTTTATGGTGGCACATTTTGAATCTCATTTGAGAATGAATAGGGAAAAAAAATCAAAGTTTAGATTGCCAGTAAAAGTGGCAGAATGAAAACATGGAAATAGCTATCTCTCCATCAAAGCAATGAACAACATGGCAAAAACTGCCAAAGTCTGGAACTCTAGAAACTAATCGAAAGATTTGGGAAATGCCTGTTCAGGAAAAATGAATATTTGTAAGGTCATTATGGTTTTAGTCTCAGATAATTGTCGTTTGATGTACTTGGTGACTATAAGGAAAATCTACACAAAAAGCTTGTGTCATTTTATTATTTAGATCTGAACTCACCCCATGGTAAAACCAGGTTTTGTGAGTGGAGATAGTGACATTTGTTGGAAATGCTGATGGCATTAGGTGATAGTGGGTAATGAGGCTATGAAACATTCTAATATATATCTGGATATTTAGAAGGTCAATTGCATATTCAGGTTACATATATGCTTAGGGAAAATATGAGACTATTCTAAGCTCAAGGGGGGACTTAAGAGTTAGGCTTTTGCATACTGCTTGTTTGAATGTTGCTAAACCTTCTACAAACATATTTTTTGGTTCCCAGAATGTCAGATATGCTCTATCTAGCACTGAGCTAATGGAGCAGAGATGTCAGGGGTCACACATGACATAGAATTTACATAATTCACATTTTACTAGTTCAAAATAGGAATTGAACAACAACAAAAAAGTGCAGTAACAAACAGCAACAACAAAAAACCTAAAAATTATTTTCGGAGTAGCCACATTATACTATTCAAATTGTTTAAGTCTCAGCCAAAACTTAGGGAATATGCAAAGTAACAAGAATGGTTGATACATAGGAAAAAACATAGAAACTTCCTGAAGAGACCCAGATGTTAAACTAATTAGGTAAAGATTTCAGACAATATTAAATATGCTCAGGATCTCAAGGAAACATGTATAAGCACTGGTGCAAATTTATAAACCTTGAAATAGCACAATGAAATGTATGTACATACACACAAACTAGGACACCCAAAGTATATATTTTACTTTCCATTTCTGATTTAATTTTTAAAGGTATTACTAATCCAAGAAAATGGATTCCCATTCATTTTTTATGTGTCACCAAAGATAATAAAATGGTGACATATCTTGTAATAAATATCAGGTTCTTAAGTTAAAATGCAGCCAACCTACTTTCAATAATTACACATTTCTTCTTTTTGACTTGAGTGTTATCTCTATGACCCTGGCCTCTGCAGTGTAATTGTTTTTTTCAACTCGTATTCTTCTCATGATATTAGAGTATTCTTGAATTTCAGTGCTTTCAGCATAGTTTAGATTCCTTTTACATGCTGTGACTTCACTGAGATCACTCAATTATCTAGGTGGATTCCTAAGGTAGAATTTTCTTCACACTTTGATTGGTAACTCTGCCCATCTAAATCTCAATAGATTTTTAATTATAAAATATATTAACTCACTGTTATACATTTTTCACAATAATCCATATGTATATAACAATGTCATATTCATATCAATCTAAATTCTAGTAATTATGTAAGTCTAGATTGCATATAACACCTAATAGATGTAACATCTAGTAGTAACACCTAGTAGATGACACCTAGCAGTATCACCTAGTAGATGACTCAACACATAGGGGTAGAGACACTATCATGATTTTAAAAAACTAAACAAAAAAAATATGTCAGATTACTAAGTTGAAGCTTCCTTTGAAATAGGTTTCGCAAATGTTTCATATATTTCAGTTATCTCCTCTTTCCTTTTGCTAGCTATAATAATATCCAGAAGCAAAAAGGTAAGATCCCTCACTTAAATTTCATTAAGAATATAATAACTATTCCAGCTTTGGCACTCTATAAAAAAGGTCACTGTTCTGAACATTAGACTCTGGTATTTCAAAGGGGATATTTTTATTTATGATACATTTCTTGTTTATATCCTACATCTCACTTGATATCCTAAAAGAAGGGCCTTTTCTCTTTTCCTCAAATTTCCACATAAAATTTTCTTTTCTGATTAAAATAATGCTATCTTAATTATTACTGTCAGATAGTTAACTAAGCTGGTATATTATTCTAAAAAGTAGATCCATAACATCTTCTGTCTGTTTTCTGAGTCATGAAAGTGTATGAAATACCCTTCTGTTTTTTTCTCTGTAACTATACTTGCATAATCAAGTATAGAATATATACAATAAGCAATTTAACCTCACACAAAAAGTTTGAATGTAAAGTACTATTTATTGCATTAAGTGAATTAGTAACATTAATTATAAAATTATATATAATACATAGGGTGATACATATGCTTTAGAGATATATTTGGGAACTCAACTCCATTGGCAATAGAAAGAAGTAAAATTAAGAATGTTAGACTACATCAAACTAAATAGCTTTTGCATAGCTAAATAAACTTACATGAAAAAGAAAAGAGATGAAAATTATTGATGCTTTACTAATAGGATTGGAGTGGTAGCATACAATTGAAGAGGTGTGAACATATGTTGCTAAATCATATAGTATTGCAACCTATTACTTCAATTTAAAAAAGGCTAGAAAATTTTAAAAGACATTCTACTGAATGGGAGAAGACATTTGAACATAATACATCCATAAGGAGTTATATCCAAAACATACAAAGAAATCATGAAATTAGCAAATAACCCAGTCAAAAATGAGCAGGGTATCTGAAGAGACACTTTATATATATATATATATATATATATATATATATATATATATATATAGGCTCATAGAAAGAATGCTCAGTATCTATCATCATTATTACATAATTGAAAACAAAAATGAGAAATCAACTCACAAATGTTAGAATAGCTATTATAAAAAATATAAAAAGTGTTAGAGAATGTCCAGAGAGGATACATACACCATTGATAAGAATGCCGATTATTAAAAATGGTGTGGTTTCTTCAAAAATTTATAAATGAAAATTCTAAAACACTCCATTAACTAATGAATGGATACTTATTAAAAATACCAAAAAAAAAAAACATGAATGGAAAGATTATGCATTCCCATGCATGTATCCTTATGTACAGTAACTAAGAGTCAGGATAACCTATGTACCCATCAAGAGATAAATAGGCGAGGATATAGTATTATGTATCCATGGGATACCACTCAGCTATAAAGAAAAAATAAATACTTGCCACTTACAACAACATGGCCTACATGGTACTATGCAGAGTGACATAAATCAGAGAGAGAGAGAGAGAGAGAGAGAGAGAGAGAACTATCATATGATTATACTCATATGTAGTTCACAGACAAAATGTTGAGGCACTCATAAAAATAATAAAATCTTGAAGATTACAAGACTAATTAAAGGCTATTGAAAGGGAAGGAGGAGAGAAGTGGTAAATTGGAAAAGGGAAGACAGATATGATGGACAGAATCAGACATTAAGGAATGAACTTATAGTACCATACACATGTTAATTTTCAGTGATGCACAACCAGAACTTATTATAATGCAATGTTCCTTCAATGAAAAATGGCATATAGTAGATATTACCTTTCCATTGATGCATAAAATGTTTCCATTATGCACAAAACATTAAACTTGAAAATAGTCTGCTTCTTAATTGTTCTCATGACAAGAAGAAATGATAATCACATCAATACTACAATGACAACTATATTGCATAATAAATGTATCAAATCAATACAATGTACACTTTAATATTACATGCTGTATGTCCATTATATCTTTATTTTAAAAGTCCTGAACATCTCATGTAAGATATAAGACAATTATGGGCACAAATTCTTTCAAATTTAACCAGAAACTACCAAATCAGGTAGCACCCATCCTTTATATTTTATATTAGAAAGACCATGACTACTTGTACACTAAAGCAGGTTATCAATTAAAAGACCACCGAGCCAATGTATTTTGCTAACTCCCAAACATAAGCAAGAAAACAAGTATGTGTACTGTCAATATCTACACTATATGTCCATCAAATCCCATCATATCTTCTTTTTGTCAAACATGTTATAAATCTTGAGATGGCATTCTCATTTTCCACTGAGGTCTTGTTTCCTTACATTCTAAAAATATTTTTATGGGAGTTACTAATCAATCCAACTTAGTAGACTTGTGCCCCTTCTACCTTCTGGTAGATAAAATTGGAATACAATAAAGAAAATAGTAGCCTAATATGTCAATTTTCTGCAAATTGATTTCATCTTTTAGTGAAGACATTATAAAAAATACACAAAACAACGAATTAACTTTAGGAAGGCTGAAAAGATAAGGTATTATGCAGCAATATGTCTTTGGGCAAGTGATTTATTCTAAGCTCAATTTTCTCATCTTTGATAATTTGGTAGGACTTATTTAAATATTCCTTGAAGGTCTGTTGTAATGATTGTCAATATTATGCAAAATAACTGACAGAAAAAAATATTATTGATTAGTTACCATTTGTATTATTTTATTAAAAATACTTATAGATTAAATTTCTGATACAAATGCTTAGTGCCTGAAACATGGAAAAAATAGTGTTCTTATTCATTTGTATGCCTTAGTGCTATTATTTTCTGTAAATGCATTCCTATCTTGGATTTTTTTCATGGTATATAGTCCAGGATCTACTGCTGAGTAGAGAAGAAATTTTTTATAGCTACATTAATGCTATATGACCAGTAGGGTTAATTTGTTCACCCTAGAGTCATAATTTATTACATTGGCATTTTATTAGTTGGAAGGAGTCAATACTAGCATTCCCTATGCACTAATATAGTCAAGCTTATTGTTGGGAAACAGCTATGAAGTTCTCAGTGAATAATATTCTATAAACATAATTTGATGATGTTTTAATAGCAAAGGCTTGGTAATAATTATGCTTTCCAATGTGCTGAGTAGAAAAGCCCTATAATGTCCTGTGCTTTTGAGGTCTTAACTCTGCAAGATGACTCTTGTTAAATATCTGGCAGCGAATAATCACCAGGAAGTTAACTATGCTTTCTATTTGTCTGTGCATGTATTTTCCAAATGTTGAACTAGCCTATTTCTAAATGATATAATGTTTATGTCACTTAATTACATGTTTATTGAGAATTAATGATAGAGACTGCAACAGACACAGAAGCAGTAAACTGTTTTCTGCAACTTTATACATGTTGCATTTTAGTTTCTAGAATTAAAAAAATAAAATAGCAATGTGAAATATTCTTAAAAACTAGTAACAAAATTAACAACATGTAAATCAACAGTTTATAATTTGCTGGACTTTAAGGAAAAGTCATAGATCTATGTATCTACCTATGAATCTACCTATGTATGCATGTATGTATGTATGTATCTATCGATTGATCCATCTATTGATCTAGCTAGTTAGCTTCAGCTATCTATCTACTTATCTCTATAGTTATAGCTTCACACACACACACACATATAGTGTTAAACTATGTACATCCATACAAAACTTTAAATTTGTATTTAAATTCATTTGATTATTAATACCTATTTAATTCCACATACAAATATTGCTTGCTGACATGAAAATAAAACTCAAGCAAATTCATTGTATTTGACAAACACTTGCACTACTTCCAGAAACAAGGAAGCACTCACTTGACTCTGATCTTTAAGAATTCCCCCAAACAGGCCGGGCACGGTGGCTCATGTTTGTAAGCTTCAGCCTATGAGGCGACTGGGGCTAGGGATCGCGGTTCGAGTCCCGCCTGGGGCCTGTAGCGAGACCTAGTTCCAAAAAAATAGCTGGGCATAGTGGTGCGTGCCTGTAATCCCAGCTACCTGGGAAGCTGAGACCGGGGATTGCTTGAGTCTGTGGTACCCCGGGCAACAAGAGCCTGCGGTTCCACGGGCAAAAATAGCAAGACCTAGTCTCAAAAAAAAAAAAAAAAAAATTAAAAAAAAAAAAAGAAATCCCCCAAACAAGGTATATCTATTTATCTATTATATGTCCCAGCAATGCTACTTATAAGTTCCTATCTGAATAATATAATAATACTAATTTGTAAATTATAGGCACCCCACATTTATTGCAGCTAAGGTGTGTAAATAACTAAAGTGTTCATCAACAGAAAGTTGGATAAAATCTGGTAAATATAAATAATGGAATTGTTCAGAAGAAACCTAGTATCTCTGCAGTTATTCTTCGCAATTTTTAGCTAGCTAAGTTTTATAATAAATTGCTGATTATCCAGTAGGTGTATCTATGCTTTTGTTTGTTGATCTGATAATAGAGAAGTGATTTCTTCATGGATACCTAATCTTGCATCATTCTTCATTAGGATGTAATACTCTTTAAAAATATCCATAGATTTAAATTGAAAACGATTTATGTAGAGTATTTATATGCATTTAAAAATAAATTTGACATGTGATTCTGTTTATTGAGCAGCTTTATTTGAGTATTTTTTCTATTGCATTTAATCAAAGTTTAAAAAATGTTGGGAATTTTCTTCTAGCAATTATTTAAAAAAATATTCTATTCACACATTTTTGCCCATAAATATTTTTAAAAAACAACTATTTTACTCTCATAATTGCTATTTAATCACGTATGAAAGTACAAGGTCAAAAGTGTTTTCATTGCAAAGTACAATCCTTCTGTGTAATGAGTCTGCTCTTTTATACTGGAAGCTTTTAGAATTTCCTTCATACCCTAGATTTTTTTTTCTTTTTCTTTTCTTTTCTTTTCTTTTTTTTTTTTTTTTAACTTCAAAGACCTTATCTATATAGGACAATTTTTATTCATCTTGCTTATTTCTAGTGATCTCTTTAAATCTGAATGGTAAGGATTTTCTTTGGCTGTGGAAAATTATCTCTACTCTTTTCTGGTTTTCACTTTTGCCTGTATTTGTATCTCTCTATTCAGAAATCAATGATTTGCTTAATTTTTTTTCACCTACCACGTTTTTAAACTTTTCTTAATCATTTTCCATTCACTCATAATTTGTGAAAAATTTATCAGCTCCTCTTCCAACTCAAAATTTTAAGCCTATTTTTTATATCAATGCTAAATCTTACACCACCGTAACTTACCTTATGAACTATTTTATCCCTTAGAAGTCATGAATTAAACTACAAAAAATATTTCTATGTTCCCATTTACTACAAATTGTTAAAATCACCTTAAAGCCAGGTGATTGATCATACAATGAAAGGAGAGGAAATTGGCTCTTAAGGATTTACCAAAAAAAAAAAAAAAAGTACTTATAGTTTTGGACTTATGGACTACTTTAAATTTAAAAGTAAATAAAAATTCTATGTTGCTGACATAAAATATAAACCTAGCAGTAACTTAAAGGATGTAATGGAAATATATTCATTTATAAAGATGTGATATTTTCAGTAAAATGGTAAGTTCAAATATAGGTATGAATGGAAAAATAATAAACTGTGACCCACTAAGTCTTATCTCTCTCCAACTCCAGAAATACAAGGGTGTTGAAAATTGGAATATAAATTACTGCAAAGTTTACACTAGTAGCTCAGAGGACAGAAATAATGTGTTGATATGAACACATTTACAAAGTAGCTGATACTTTTCAGTACCATTTATCATTTCCTGAAGAAATTATTATGAAAGGAACCTATCTTACTATATATATTACATACATTACATATATATATATATAAACCATGATATATACCAGAATGAGCAAAAATTAAAAGCCAAAAGGTAATTCAAACATGCCTTCCTTATTTTCTAGTTACAGTATTTTAGGTTAATGATTTACTATTCTCTTATTGGTATTCTGGAGAGAATTTGGATTAGTAATGTATGTGAAATGCTTGTACACCTGGCACAAAATAGTACTATAAAGTTACCCATATTGATATTATTGTTACTACAAAAAAATAAAGGCATGTCAATTAATGTCTGACATCAGCACCTGGGGAGCATTATTCTGAAAATTTTAGCTAATATTATGGGACAAAAATAAGAGATGTATATACTGAACAAGAGCCAACTAAAGAAATATTAAAAGAACTAAAAGGTAAATAGATAAGTAGAAGGATCTCATATGTTTGGATTTTTCACTTGAAAAGTAATAGAGATGATCTCTTTTGTGGGACATTTGAAAAATTCTAAATACAAGGAAAGTTCAAGATTCATAAGAAATAACACACATAAAAGTGTCTAAATAATTCCAAGATATGCTATTTTAATAATATGATTCGATAATTTTAAGATGTAACTTCTGCCAAAATTAATGTAAATATTCTAAAAGAGATTTCAATTTTTGAATCATACCACACTTGCTTACAAATTGCACTTGACATAATAGGTAAGTGTATTTTGAAAAAGAACAAAAGAAAGGTATCCAATTTAAGCAGAACAGAAGAAACGTGTAAGATCAAGAGTGGTAGATTATATTTTGATTATTTGAATCAGATTATTCTGTAGACATTTGGTGATCAAGGAGAGGCATGCTAATATTCCATTGAATACTCATTTTTAACATTTGAACACAGAATTTAGATGTTAGGACACCAGATTAAGAAAGTGAACATTCATTTTACAATGTGAAGTCAATCTTGAAGATCAAATATTCCCAAACGTCAGACACCCAACACAACACATCAGGATTTTTTGAGCTATATACTAAAAGTTAGCATGGGTTAGTCATTTCCTTCACCGAGGTGGCAATAATGCCTTGTAACTAGCTCTTCTAGCTATTCTAATGAGCAGAATTCCAAACTGAATTAGTTCTAAAAGGTTATCAATTATAAAAATCACCTGGTAGAAATGCAAATTTGTAGTTCCCTTCCCCAGAGATTATGTCTGAACAAATCAAGCAGTGAAATAGGACTCAGTGTTTAAAAACAAACAATCTAACTTTGGACCACTAATCTCTGAAAGGAATATAGCTTCACATTATCACTAAATGATAATAATTTTAAAATTTTATGTTTAATCAATAGGCTAAGGATGATTGCTGTGTGTGACACAATCATATTAGGGAAAGATTTACAGGTGGCTTCAGAAGGCAATTTTAATAATGTGGGTTTAAGTTTATTACTAATAGATGATTTTATACAGATTGGGATTAAATCCATTGTTCACATAGAATTTATAGAGTTTGTTAACTAGTTATAATCACCTACGAGAGGAAGGCATCCAACTTGGCTATTGACAATGAAGTGAAAAGCATACACAAGTTTTGGGAGGCAAAGATATATTTATGTTAGGCTTATAAAATTTAAAGTAACAGAGATGGGTCTAAAAAGTCTGATAAAATATAAATCTATCTTTAAATTAGAAATTACATTTGAAATACTTTAAAGAAGAGACAAAATAGGATATTTGAAAATGTAAACTTACAGGAGGGAAGAACACAACACATTTATAAAATGAATATTTGAAATTTAAGTATATTATATAGCCTTAATACATCAGGGAGAAGTTAAATGTAGTTGCCCTTTATCCTAATATTTTTTTTCTGACACATGCACAAAGAATATACCCATTGTACCAATAACACACTTGTAACACAACCCTCCATAACCTTTCACTCAACTATTCATTTATTCTAAGTATTACTTTCTTCCCTATTAACTATATTTTAATCCAAATACAGTGTGCAAACACTCAAATAACCTGTATTTAAACCTAAACAGGCATTCAGTTACAAATTACATGTACTCAGTATCAATCAGTTTTAGTCCTTTGAAATATCCTTTTATAGCCACCAAATTTATCTTGGACCACTTTTAAATGTGTGCTCAAAAAAGACCTTTAGTGTGTAGGAAACCATTGTATGAAATATATGCATTCCAAAAGATCTCTCTGGGAGTCTCATTATGAATTGAATATTTTAAGTGAATAGCATGCTTAAAGAAATTCTCCTTAAATCAAGCTGTAGACAAAAAACTTGTTTTTACCTGTCCCTTTTCATGTTTTTGTTCTACTTTTCATAATTGGAATTTTCTTTTGTTATTGACATCACAAAGTCATAAAATATCTTAGTACAGTTCCCTTAAAATGAAAGAAAAATCCAACAAATTGAGCAAGTTACACCATCAAGAGACATTATCTATTATACATATCATTATGGAAGTATATGTCATATCTCATTATGGACTTATATTTCATTAATATCAATAGTGCTTTAATGTATATACTTAGCATTTACCTCTGACTTCATTACATAATTCATCTTTAGTTTTAGTTCTACATATTTGCCTCTGCAGGAGTTTGTAGGTGCATTCTCTCAGGAGTCTGTAGACATCTTTGACTGTGTGAGATGAATAAGCTACTAGATCCTCTGTCTTCAATTATGGTTTTTAGTTTGAGATTGCTCTGAAAGTGGATCTTCATTCCAATTATTTAATCCCCTCTCATGTTTGATTCTACTTAAACTAAATTTTAGCCTCTTGTTTTTTGTCTCCTTCAGCAAAGCTGTCTATTTGATTATATTTTTTTAATATCAAACATCAAGAAATTTAAGCTCACTAGATTTCAGAAAATTTCAACTTGTCACTGATCAGTCCTCAATAAAAAAATAACACCCATGAAGTAATTAATAGTTCAAACACTCCCTGCCACCTGAATGTAACTATAATTATGTTTATGTTATGCTGTGACTTCACAATCCCAGCATGCCTAAAACTGTGTGATGCAAAAACTTGATTAATGACTTCCTTATTTTTAGGAGAAAATTTTTCTCTGTAAAAATACTAATCTGATTCCATTATCTTATTAAAAACTATTATTATTCATCTTTTGTAGCTTTACAAGTTGCTTAAGTAGCAATTTCTCTTTTTTGAAATTACATTTTTTCATTAATAATCTATCAGGCTGAAGTCATATATGATTTAATCCAATCTCCACCTTTCCTTTTCATTGACATAGTCTTTCAGTAGCTCTGATCCTTTGAGTATAACTGGAAAATGTAGCTCATACATCTCCATTAGAATTAATATAAAACAGGAGCAACATCTTTCTTGGTATAGCTACCATTATATTTCTTAGTATATAAGTGATTTGTCTCATTATTATGATTACCTATAAATAATAAAAATTATAGAAATGAAATCTTTGTGTCCTCAATTACAACCTTTTTCTTGCAGTGGGTTGATTAACTGAACTATTATGATTTTTTTTAAAATATACAGACATAAACAAAAATAAAGAGCAACATTCTGCTGCTTTGTATAGATTCTGCAATCTTTTAACAAAACTATTGTCAATTTTCTTAGCTCACTCACCATTTTGTAATTGATTCACATACTAATTCTGCATAATTTCATGTTATCATGTGCCCTCTTCCTATACATAATTGAGAGATACTGAAGAATGTAATGCCAATTAATAGAATGCTTATCCTCTACCGCTTTATATTCTGAGTGTTATAAGTTTTATAATCTTACAATATAAAGTAAGTACTCTCATGAATACATTTAGAAATTAATAAAAGGAGGCAAAGGAACTTAATTTGACCAAGATTATAGGGTCATTTAGTGCTACAAGTAATACTGAAATCCAGACAGCATAACTCCACAGAATTCTTAACTATACCACATGATTTCTTATCAAGAATGAAAAATAATATACTACACAGATTGTAGTCAATTAGTTTTATAACCCTTAATTTGAACTTAGTCCTAGCTCTGTTAAGAAGTTCCATCTCTTTTTAACCATTTTAGCAAAAACTTGAATAACAGGAAAAATAAAAAGATTATGATTTATCTCTACATGCTTTTAAGTCTAAATGTGGTACTAATTTTCTGGGTTGAAATTTCAAATCACACTAAGACAATTAAAATGAAACATTCTTAACCACAGTTGCATATAACAGTTTAACTCAGTAAGTTATAATTCAATAACATAAAATGCTTAAAACTCTGATACCCATTTTAAGCCTCCTCCCTCTTATTTCTGGCTTATTTTTTAGGTCAAGCCTATAGTTAAATGTGGGAGCAGTCTGGGTTCCTTATTTCACTAATTTTTTTCTCATTTTTTATGCTTACTAACTTCTATTTGTGAAATGGATAGAAAAATAGAAAAGTTATAGTAGTAAACAAACATTTCATTCCTATTGCTGTCATGATAGAACCTTCGTTATATTGACATTTCAATTGGAGGCTGATCAAAAGTTAAATATTTTGAAATGACCTATTGGTTTATGAGAAAACTCTTTGTGGAAATTTCTCATCTGCTTTTCCTTAATATGGGTAAAATATTTAGTTGTCCTCTTCTTATTTAGGGGTTCTATACAACACCAAATATTTCAATATCTCCTTTCATTCCAGAAAGCCTTCTAAGGTAATGTACATTTAAGCTGACACCAAAATGTTATCACTTTTTGAGGGGCTCATACAAAAGCACAAATAATACATAGGCTTCAGCACCCCAACAGGTAGTAAGAATGGAGACCAATTCTAATGTAGCCTCTGTTTGCCTTTCTATCAAAGTGTGAAGGCTGGTACTACCACTCATATGAATAGGTATGAATTAAAAGTAGCCCTGACTATTGTTTACCATAGATAGATAATTTAAGTTCTTCTTAAATTAGAGAATCTAAAGTTCTTCTCTAAGATTACTAAGATCATTTAACTTCTTTTTTTTTGGTAGCTTAAAATGAGGTACACATTTAAGACAACAACATTCTTTAAACAATTTTCCTTAAATAATTAATGAAGTTTTCTGACATTTTCAAATAGAACATGGTATAATAAGACCTCTGCAATTTTGCGCAATACTTTTGGGTCTTTAAAACACAGTAAAAAAGCCTCCTACTTTGATGTATTTTCAGAAATCTATAACTTAGGACCTAGAAGTCCTTAGCAACTATTTTTAATGCAATTTTATCAAGTATTCTTTACATGTTATAAATCACCCATTTCAAGTATATGATTCAGTGGTTTTTAGTAACTTAACTAGTGAATTCACTAGCCCCAATAATCAGTTTCCAAAATTTTTAATCCCCCAATAAAACCCATCATTATCAAATACAGTTAATTCCTGTTCCTACCTATAATTATGGATGCAACTGATTTATTTTAAACATTTAATATAATCGTGACCTCTGAATTGTGAGTTTTATCCATAATATAGTGTCAAAAGTTTTCTTTTTTATTATTGAATAGTTTTCTGCTGTATTACTATTCATTTTATCAACCATCCACAAACTGATGGATTTGGTGGTATTTTCAATAATTTTGTTGTTATGAATCATGATTTTGTTGTTATGCATTCCTGTGCAAGCTGTTTTATGCACATATGTTTTCAATTTTTGTGTGTGTATAAACCTAGGAATGAAATGACTAGTTTATAGAGCAGTTTCAGGTTTAGCATTGTGGGAACATGCCAAATGTTTCATTGTAACTACACAATTTTCCTATTCTGGATGTATATATAAAGATTCCTATTTCTCCAAATCTGTGCCAATATTTGTTATTGTCTATCTTTTTAAAAATTATTATAACCATTCTAGAAGATGTTAAGTGGCAAATCCTGTTGGTTTTTATTTACTTTAACCTAATGATTAATGATGCTTATTATTGCTTCATGTGCTTCTTAGACATTATTATATATTTTTCTTTTGTGAAGTATTTGTTAATAGTCTGATTTTATTTGGTCATTGTAGTTTTTGAATATTCCATATACAAGTCTTCTAACCACATATTTTTCATCAGTTTTTTGTTATGTTCAGCAGTTATTTAAGTTTTCTATGATATTTAGATCTAATTCTACCCACTCACAATTTTTTTGAACATGCTGAGAAAATCAGTTTTCTATTTCCAGGGAATCTACATACCATCAAATGACTAATACTAACCTCGATGTCAAAGTACTGACACGCATATTTGCATCTTCACCTATGATTCCTAAGTTCTTTCTATTACATGTGTTGATTAATCTCTTATATTTAATTTTCAATTTATGACCTGGATTATATCTTCTTGTTCTCTCTGGTACATGAATTTGGAGGTTCTAGCAGGGGAGTACAGCTACTTGTATACCCTCCACCGAAGAACGGTCTGTCTCTATTTCGGGAAGGCCATCCTCTTCAACTGAGCGTGCAGCTTCGGGAGGGACACACATGGAGCAATGAGGGAGGAAGGGGACACATGCCTAGCCAGTCAGATCAACCGAACCAACCCTGGAGATAAATGGGGTGACAAATATTGCAGCCAGATCGTCCACACATCCTGGTACATGAATGTATTGATCACTTGTCTCATTTCTTTCAGCTTTCTGATCCAATAATCTACTTTTCAGAAAATGAAAATGGAAATCCCATATGATGCAACACAGTGCCTCAGCAAGTTATTTATACAGAATATGAAAACTTTAATATGAAAATTCTAATGTGTTCATAGCATCACAATTCACAATTTCCAGGATAAGTCCCATAAGTTGTATAGACATGTAAAATACTGAAAGATTTAAAGAATAAACTTTAAAGAATAAAATTCAGATATGCATGTTAGTCTCACCTGTGATAAAAATCTGATGGTTTCAGGTAAGTGGAATCTAAACAATATAAACAAAGGATCAAACAAAGACCATGTAAAACTGACTTTTGATAGTAGACTGTAGATCTGAGAAAATCTGGAGGGGCAGAGGAGGATGAGAGTGGAAAATAGGGGTGGCAGTTGAGGGTAATGCCATGGGAAGGATGATTGTGGGCACTTTGGTGTGAGGGAAATCTATGGTGACCACACCTGAGGAGATAAAGCCTATATTGTGAAAAAAATAAACACTAGTGCTTAGTTTTTAAAATTAAAAAAAAAATCTTTTTGAAACTAAACCAAAAATTTCCTGAATTCTACATCTTGCTATAACCAAAGATATCACTATTTTTTCATAATAGAACTTAGTGAGTTTTTCACATATCTAATTCCAGTAACTAGTGTTTAATTCTCTCTTAATTTAATGCTATTTCTAACATAAACTAAAACAATACTCAATAAAGTCATTAAGAAACTTTTTATTAATTAAAATGTGTAATTTGTTTTAAAATTTCAACTTTATCAAAATATAATTTAGAATTTGCCAGTTCCACTAGTTTTCATATTAATACATGCTTCCAATAGTTCTCTTTTCTTTTTGTTCTTTCATTTCTTTTATGTGGACCTCTAAGTTCAGCCATTTAATTGGTAATACTTAGTACAATGTCTCATTTCTAATCATTTTGTGTATTATTCATTTAGGTGAATTCAATTATATTCTTGAGTCTCTCAACTATGCATCTGCAGTATTAATCTATTTAACAGTCCTTAACAGACTTTCATCAGTTACTCACATCAATGTGGATTTCATTTAATCACCACATATATTATCATTTTTCCAAAACAAAACTCATTGCCTATACTCAGAAATGTTCTCATTCCCATGCTTACTGAGTCTGTAGAGAATACCACCATCTATAATTTCTCTTTAATAGAAACTACAGCATCAGATCCTTCTTAAAGCTTAATCATGCTAAAAAATGGGAAAAGATGTGAAAAGCCATTTTGATAGAGTACATATTGCAATTATCATATACAAATTTAACTCAAGTGGATCAAAATGCTATTTATAAAAAGATGCTACTGTCTATAACTCAGATATATTTAAAAACAATTATATGCTCATTCTCACTATTTGAGATTATCTGTATATATATATTAATAGTACATATCTACATTGTATTTTTGCATAATTAAAACCAGTGTTAATAAAATAAAATATGCTAATGATAATTAGCTAACTCATCAAACAAATATATATGAGTAGTAGTTTTAGTATTCTTAGTAGAAAGAAATGTAGATAGTACTTATGAAGTGAGTTAAAATAGTTAAATATGATCATTAAGTCAGTATAGTGAAATCTAACATGGTTGTGTAATTTGGAAATCAACTTGTAACCCAATAAATATGGGTAGATGTTGATGAAAGAATTTTAGATTTTTAAGTTTTAAATTTTCCTAACATGGAAATAATATACCACAATTTAAGGAAAACATAATTCAAATTTTGGTAAAAGTTTTTTTTTTTTAAGTGGTATGATGAAAGAGGATTGAATATAGTAATGACAAAGGCATAGTGAAAGAAAATAAGAAATGGGCAGTTGTACAGGTCAGCATAATCAGAAAAGAATGTCCTTAGCTCTAGTGTTCAAGGGATTAAGAGCATGAGAAGTTATAAGAATGAGAGGCTGCTATAGATTTAGAGGACCATGTTAATGGAGATAGAATCTCCAGTTGATTTCACAGTCACAAGCTATATGCTGTCAGACAGAAGGGATTCAAAAGAACATATTCTTCGTCCTTATTATCACCATATTCACTAATCTCCGCATCACTAATCCTAAATCTAGTAGGAAGTCCAATGGCAAGAAATCTTTTTGATTCAGTTCATGAAATTCTATCTCTTCAAGCACAAAATAGGAGAGGTAAAGTGTATATGATTTGGGAGATAAATTAACAATGTTGATAACATAATGATTTTCAAAATATCAAAAAATATTTAAACCTTTTCTTACAAGACATGCAAAAAATCAACCAAGACACCTCTCTAACATCTTGTACAAAAACCATCTCAAAATGGATAAAAGACTTGGATATAAGACCTGAAAGTATAAAATACATAGAAGAAAACTTGGGCAAATCCCTCCATGAGTTATAATTCAGATATTCATTTCTGACCACATCTATAGCTGACAAAGAAATGAAGGAAAATACAGACAGCTGGGACTACATCAAACTTAAAAGCTTTTCTACAGCAAAAGAGACAAGAGACAAAACAAAAAGAAAACCCAACTGATTGGGGGAAAATTTTGCCCTCCACAAAAGTGATAAGGGATCGATAACAAAGATCCATCAGGGAATCACACAATTTAGCAAAAACAAAACAAGAAGGCCAGTCAAAAAAATGGGGAGAACTAAAAAGACACTTCTCCAAAGAGGAAACACAAATGGCCAACAGGCACATGAAAAACTGCTCAGGAAGTCACTAGCAACCAGGTAAATGCAAATCAAAACCACAATGAGATACTATCTTTACCAGTAAGAATAGTCCATATTAAAAAAAAAAAAAAGGGCAACAACAAGTGCTGGTGGTTACGTGGAGAAAAAGGAACACTCTTACACTACTGGTGGGAATGTAAACTGGTCCAGCCATATGGAAAGCAGTGTGGAGGACCCTCAAACTAATGAAACTGGAACTACCATGTGACCCAGCAATTGTTCTTCTGTGAATCTACCCAAAGAAGATCTCAATGCTGTACAAAAGAACACCTGTACTTGGGTGATTTTTACAGTGCTATTTATAATTGCAAAGACATGGAAACAACCCAAGATGAATGGATGGAAAAGATGTGGTAGGTATACACAATGGAATATTACTCATCAATCAAAAATTACAAATTTGATTATTTTATGATAACATGGATATACCTAGAAGAAATCATATTAGCAGAAACAAGTCAGAAAGAAAAAGACAGAAACCAAAGGGTCTCACTAATATATTGGACATAGGAAAAACAAGCAAAATGTCAGGAGGAAAAGTCAAAACAAGCTAAAAACCAGACTGAAGTATACAACTGTCGGTGGGGGGAGTGGGGAGAGGAGGTAATGATCAGAGAGTACAAAGCCTCAGGGAATACAAAGATGTGAAATACATATATATATATACTATTTAATAAAAAAAGAAAAATAAATCTTTTTTTTAGAAAAATATAATGGAAATACCCTGCTAAAAGACTAATTTTCACTCATGTAAATTATTTTTCTGTAGGGATGTTTATTTTTTTTGCTAATTGCTATGCAAAAAATGTTTTTATAGTAAAACATATGCTAATCTGAGACAGATTATGAATCTTTTTAACTTTACTATTAATCATATTTTCTTTACTCATCTTCATGGAAGTATAAACCAATTTTCATATATGAACTGATTTTTAACAATGCCATCAGAAAATACATAACTAGTGAATTCAAGTAAATGATTGCATATGGTCTGTCTTTGTTACAATTTTATTACTTCCTTCCCTTTACCACCCCTTCTAGTTCTAAGCATGTACTAGCACTGTTGAAAGAAAGTAAAATATATGCATGCAAAGTAAAAATGTCTCAATTTTTTAGACATTTTTCTGTTATTGCTATGATACTCATGTGAATTCACATTTGCTGTGGTTAGATCTTCTAAATGAAAGATGGTATGATATTTTTCTTTGTAATATGCAAGTATAAAATATTATGTAGATTCAGAAATCTCTTTAGCAACTGTGTGATAAGCTGCTACAATCAAACTGTGGCATGAAAACAAATCTCGATAACAGGATAATTAGCATAAAAATTTAATCAATTAACATCTGTGTATTTCACTGATTTGATTGGTCTATTTAAATTGTGCTTTGTATATCTTGCTATTGACATAGTCAATTATAAGTGTTATATGCCAAGATTCAAAAGCTTTACTAGGAAAGAAGATAAGATTTCTAGGAATACATGCTAAATACTTTGCATATTTATTACCAAATGACTTATTAAACATGAAAAGGTTTAGCACAATTACAAATGTGATCCAACATAATTCATATTGAATTTAAATCATAAAAGTTCTCATGTCAAAGACTATAGAAGAAAGCAAAAGAGAACATGTTTTCAGAAGAAATAATTAGCAGAAACTTCAAAAGAATATTATTGAGTATCTGCTTTCTGAAATAATTGAAGTATATGTTATAGGCTAATATAATTTAAATTGCTGTTATTGCTTAAAAGAAGAGAAATATATAATAATCATTATATATGGATTCAATAAAGATAATATTTTAAGGAAGAATGCAATGCTTATTGAAAATATTAACATCTTTCCTTTCTTTTTCACTTTTCTTCCAACTTTTTGACATTTCTTTATTTTCCTACTCATAAGTGGTAAATATCAGCAAAGAATTATGTGCTTTTATTTTCTCAGAGGTGTAAATAAATTCATTTATTTACAAATCATTTATTTCAGTTATGTTTGTCGATTTCACAAGTAAAACATTACATTTTTACATCTGTCCTTTTGGTAGTCTAAAAGGCATAGGCCACTATTAGTTTACTACAGAGCTAGTAATAAAATTGTAATATGATTAGTTTGTGCTATCACTCAGTCATGTTTGCATCTCAATTTATGAACTTGAATTAGTGTTGCTAAAAGACTGGCTATTACAAAAATATTTAATTTTAACCAATATGACACCTTAAATGGTCCGTCAATGCCCAGAAAAAAAGAACTCTAGGAATATTTGTTTTTCAAACATAGTGATATTCAATTCTCAAAAAAAGACTGCCTATTGTGACGAGCATTGGCTATCATGGAAAAGGGTGGAATGGCTTATTATTGGAAATATGTCTATGCTACATTCTTTTGGGAAAGGCTTTGTATATTACTCTGGGTTTCTATGCTTATATTAATTTTTATTTGACATTATCTTATGACAAATATTTATTATTTTACTACACTGAAATCTTTAGATACTAGATGATATTTGCTGCTTTCAAAACGATTTTTCATTTTAAAATATTATTTATTTAAAATTTATTGCATTTTATTTTATTGTTTTGCTTTTTTATTTAATCAGGTTTTGGGGTAACAACCCTTTTTGACAATGTATATAATTTATAGACACAGGTGTATAAATACATGTATTCAGAGGTGTATTACCACACCACGTTTACCACCAAAGAAAGCACCATATGGTTCTTTCACCATTTTGTTCTCCAAGATCCACCCTTCCCTTCTGGCAACTCTAATCCTGTAGTCTGGGTTTTCAGGGTTTGTTTTAGTTTAGTTCTGCCTTTTGGGTTTTTTGTTCTGTTTGTCTTGTATCTTTATATTCCCCGTGAAGTGAAATCATCTGCATCTTTATCCTTCTGATTTACTGTGCTTAATATAATCCTCATCAATTCCATTTCTGTTGTTGAAAATCAATTTAATCTATTAGTAGTTTCACATTCTCTATATATACCTCTCACCTCAAACTACTCATCTGTATTGGGCATCATAACTTGCTATATATAACTTGCACCTGCTCTCTCTCTTTCTCTCTCTATCTATATGTATGTATATATATATGTATATATAGATAGAAATATCTATATATATGTATTTATTTGAGGTAGGCTTTTACAACTTTTGGGTAGTGATCTATGGTTAGAATTACTGGGACATATATGATATATCTATTTTCAATATTTTGAGAAAATTTTGTGTTGTTTCTATAGGGGCTGGAGTGATCTACACTCCTACCAAAATGTGTGATTTTCTTTTTTCTTATATCCTTGTCAATCTTTATAGTTTCTGGTCTTTTTGATATAATCCTTTATAACTGCTGTGAGACAGTCTTTAACTGTGGTTTTGAACTGCAATTTTCTATTGATAAGTGAGGATTAAATATTTTCATGAATCTGTTGCACATCTGGACACCCTCTTTTGAGAAATGATTATCTGTACCATCTTAATTTTTACTAAACTACTTGTTTTCATATATAACAACAGAAATACATTTTGGAAAGATAGAAGGCATAAATATATGAAAATGTATTCCCTGTTTATATACCTGAAGAAAAAATACTGTTAACATGCCTAGTTTACCCAAAGCAACATACAATTTTAACATAATACCTATGAAAGCATTGGTGGTATTCTTAAAAAAAAAAAAAAAAAACAAAAAAAAAACAGATAAATCATTACTGATATTTATATGGAAATACAAAAGATCCTAGACAGCCAAAAGAATCTGACAAAAAATAAAGAGAAAGTACCACATTCTAGAATTTAATCCATTCTACAAACTACAGTAACCAAAATGTATAACATTGGGATAGAAATAGATGCACAGGTCAATGTAATAGAATTGAAAGATCAGAAATAAATTCATGCTTATATAGGAATTTATATTTGGATAATTTATATATGGCTAAAGGGTTTTTTTTTTAATAAATAGTGTTGGAAAAACTGAACGACAACATACAAAAGATTGAAGCTACAACAATATTCACACCATGTACAAAAATTAACTCAAAATGATTAAAGACAGATATAAGACCTGAAGCCATAAAATACATTTTAAAAATATAAGCAAACACTGGCCTTGGCTCAGTGATGTCTTGGTAACTCAACTACCCTGGCAGGGAAAATAAAGCAAAAATAAACAAATGGGACTACATGAAACTAAAAATCTTTAGCATGCAAAAGAAACAGATTTAAATGAGAAGATACTCTACAGAGTGAGAGAAAATATTTGTACACCATTCATCTGACAATACCCAAATCCCCCAAAAAACTCACACTAGTTAATTTCTTTATTTCAAAGTTAGACATGTTTTCTTTTCTTTTTTTTTAATATTTTTTTATTTATATATATTTCACATCATTTCAGTCCTTGTGGGTCACCCACCACCTCCGCTTCCCACCCGCTCCAGCTGGTCTCCATTCTCCCCTTGTGCAGTTTCATTTGGTTGACCATATATTAGTGAAACCATTTGGTTTCTGTCCCTTTCTATCTGACTCATTTCTGCTAGAATGATTTCTTCTAGGTGCATCCAGGTTTCCATAAATTCATCAAATTTGTCATTTTTAATTGATGAGTAATACGTCATTGTGTATATGTACCACATCTTTTTCATCCAGTCATCTGTTCTGGGGCATTTGGGTTGTTTCCATGTCCTTGCAATTATAAATAGTGCTGCAATAAACATTCGAGCACAGGTGTCCCTTTGTACCCATATTGAGGTCTCCTTTGGGTAGATTCCCAGAAGTGCGACTGCTGGGTCAAATGGTAATTCCATTTTCATTAGTTTGAGGGTTCTCCATACTGCTTTCCATAGTGGCTGGACGAGTTTACATTCCCACCAGCAGTGTAAGAGTGTTCCTTTCTCTCCACATCCACGCCAGCACTTGTTGTTGCCTGTTTTTTTGATGTGGG
>PVHY01005394.1:0-11169 GCA_004024945.1 Uropsilus gracilis | reverse complement strand
TTAGTGATATTAAGCAATTTTTCATGTGTCTGTTAGCCATTTGTATTTCCTATTTGGAGAAATGTCTTTTTAGTTCTTCTCCCCACTTTTTGACTGGGCATCTTGTTTTGTTTTTGTTTAGTTGTGTGAGTTCCTTGTAGATCAGTGTTATTAATCCCTTATCACTCTTTTGGAGGGCGGAAATTTTTTCCTATTTGGTTGGGCTTCTTTTAGTTTTTTCTGTTGTCTCTTTTGCCTTGCAGAAGCTTTTTAGTTTGATGAAGTCCCATCTGTTTATGTTTTTCTTTAATTTTTTTGCCTTCAGCAGATGATTCCAGAAAGGGATTTCTGAATTCTACTTCATGGAGGGTTTTGCCTATGTTTTCCTCTATGTATGTTATGGTTTCAGGTCTGATATCTAAGTCTTTTATCCATTTTGAATTAATTTTTATACATGGTGTGAGAGAGATGTCTTGGTCCAGTTTTTTTTTGCATTTCTTAGTCCAGTTTTCCCAGCACCATTTGTTGAAGATACTATCTTTGTTCCAATGTAAGTTTTTCCCTCCTTTGTCAAAGATTAATTGGCTATATGTGTGTGGCTTTATTTCCAGATTCTCAATTCTGCTCCATTGGTCTGATTGTCGGTTGTTGTACCAGTACCAAGCTGTTTTAAGTATTATGGCTTCGTAGTATAGCTTGAAGTCTGGAATAGTTAGTCCTCCATTATCTCTTTTTTTTGGAGAGGAGGTTTTTTTGATATTCGAGGTCTTTTGTTATTCCATATGAATTTTTGTTCTATCTCTTTAAAGAATGTCATTGGAATTTTTAATGGAATTGCATTGAATCTGTAGATTGCTTTTGGTAGGATGGCCATTTTGATGATGTTAATTCTTCCCATCCGTGAGCAAGGAATGTCTTTGCATTTCCTTGTGTCTTCTTCTATCTCTTTTAGTAGTGTTTTAAAGATTTCTTTGTATAGTTCTTTTACGTGTTTTGTTAGGTTTATTCCCAGGTATTTAATTGTTTTTGGTGTGATGGTAAATGGGATGACTTTTTAAATTTCTTCTTCTTCTGCTTGGCTTTTTGCGTATAGGAAGGCTACTGATTTCTGTGTGTTGATTTTGTAGCCAGCAACCTTACTGAACTGGTTAATTATTTCAAGGAGTTTTTCTGTGGATTTTTTTTGGGTTCTCTACATATAGAATCATATCATCTGCATATAATGATAGTTTCAGTTCCTCTTTTCCTATTTGTATCCCTTTTATATCTTTCTCTTGCCTATTGCCCTGGCTAGGACTTCCAATACAATGTTAAAAAGTAATGGAGAGAGTGGGCATCCTTGCCTAGTTCCAGATCTCAGCTGGAATGATTTTAATTTTAATTTTTCCCCATTTAAGATGATGTTTGCTGTAGATTTGTCACAAATGGCTTTTATTATGTTGTTTAGTACTTAATATAACAATTGCAGCTATTATTATAAAATGTCCATAATACATTAAAATTTTGAATATACTGCTATTACTACTAATTAAAATATGTTTATTAATATGTTTTTAGGCAAACATTCATTAAATTATAAGTTTTATTAAAATGCAAGATATGAAGGTAATTTTAAATTGTATATCCTGGCTATGTCAGTTGGAATTGCTCTTAGTTTGAAACAAGAGAACCCCCTTTTATGGTGGTTTAACAGAATCAGGTACATTATCTCAGTAGTGAGAAAAAAAGGACTATGCATGGTATTTCAGTGATCTCACATTTTAAATGACCTTACTTCCTACTTTTTTCTTGCCCTTCCATTCTTGGTGTGTGACTTTTCTCATGATGGTCTTATTATTGATAGATTTTGTGTCCATCACCTCGAAAAGAAATCTCAATACTCATCTCAGCAAGTTGTTTATTTATCCTGTTAAAAACAAACAAACAATAAACAAGCATCCTTTCCCACTAACTGATTGCACTGCTGGAGCCACACTACACTGATATCTTAATTGGTAAGAGTTATGATATCTGACTAAACCTCAAGGCAATTTTAAAAGAGTGAATATTTTATTCTACATTTCTCTTTACTAGATAAAGTTGAGAAGTAGATGGCAACAGATTCTTTAAAGACATTCCATAAAGAGAACTCTAAAACATAATACCCAATTTAATTATGTATTTTGCTTTTAAATACTGAAAAATTTCAAGATGATTTGCATTTTAATAAAAATACGAGAATTAGAAAATATAACGTATTTTGATACACTTGCAAATAAGTTATAGTAATTAATACAGCACTATATATAGACATAAATATATGTAAATAAATCCATATGTATTGATATCAAAATTTGCAAGATAATCTTCAAAAATTAATCATCCGCCATTGTTCTCTATTAATGTAGAGAAACAAAAATGAGACATCATGTTTTTTAGCAATGTTTTCACAGTATGTGTGAAAGTTAGTCACAGCATTTTAACAATCAGAAATAAGAACATGTTTCAAAGTTACATTGCCATTTAAAATGAGAAAATAATTGGAAAACTGAATTCTGACAGAAAACTAGATGCAGTATGATGTAACTTTTGTGATATATACTCCATTATTTTCATATTTTGATAACTCATCTAGAAGTAGGAAAGATTAATCTGGACTTGGTAAGATTATCAGATGTGTTGTTAATTGTTTAGTATGCTTTATGGTGATGGTCAAATATTCTATGATTCAAACTTAGCTTACTGTGTAACATACTTTGTCTATCATTGTCCTCCAAAATTGCATTCTGGTGGGTTTGCTTTATATGCATTAAAACTACCATATATTGTGTGTAATTTTTACACAATTTTGTTTGTATGACTTTAAAATGTCAGTTGTGTTGTGTGGGGAAAATCAAATTTAATTTTCTATCCAACCCCCAAATCATTTGTAAAGAATGGATACAAAGTCAAGATCGTGTAACGATTAGGGTATTTCATCTAGTTTCACCTATTTTATGTTTATGAGGATTCCTTCAATAGTCTAACCTTAAGTTATCTAACACAAATATCATTGATATTAAAAATATCTTCTTTTCTTCATTTCTGTAGAGGTTTGTTTCTTCTTTTGACATTAAGAAACTACGGTATGAGTATGAATTTTTAAACCTATACTCTAAAGGAGTGATTACAATAAGCTAGTGAGAAAAAAGTCAATTCAACTTAATGTGAAAGAATAAGGAGAAAAATAAATTTGTTAAAACCGAGAGAACTTTGAAGCTAATATTAAGGTGACTAAAACCACAGATTTTAAACATGGAAATGAACCTAAATTCATTTCAAATGGAGAAATGGGAGTTTAGAGTAAGATTTTCACTTTAGAGTAACATTTTCAGTTTTCTTCATAACTAATAACTACATTTTCTATGGACAACTTAAATAATTCTCAGGAAGTTGGTTTTGAACACTATTCTTGTTAAATATGATGGACTTACTAACCCTTTCTTCAGAAATACTGAGAGAGAAAGAAAAGGAGAGGGGCAGGGAAAAAGGAAGGAGGTAAGAGGAGGGAGAAAGGGAAAGAGGAAAAAAAAAGAGGGAGAAGGGAAGAAAAGAGAAGCAAAAGAAAATGAGAGAAAAGAGACATACAGAGGTCAAATAATCCTTTAGTCAATATTACACAATGAAAACAAGTTAAGATAGTGAATTCCTTGTGAATACCTAGGTTTTCTTATTTTCTATTTAATAATATACCTTCAAAAATAAAAGTTAAATGTGTTTACTTGAAATCTCTAAAAGTTCAAACTCTTTTTTTTGGCAAGTGTTTCATAAAATGATACTATGTACATACATAGTAAGGTCCAAAAATGACAAACCCAAAACTAACATCATATTTTATGGTGAAATATTTTTCTCTAAAATTATGTTCAAGGCAGGGTTGCCCATTTCCACCATCACCATTTACTATAGTATCAAAAGTCTTATCCACAGCAGTCAAGCATGAGTAAGTTATAAAGAGAAATTCAAGTAAAGAAACAAATTAAACCATAATTATTTGTAAATGATGTGATAGTATACATAAAAAACCCTAAGAATTTCACTAAAAACTATTAGAAATAATAAATAAGCATAGTAAAGTGACAGGTTACAAAATTAATATACATAAATCAGATGTGTCCCAATATGTGATAAATTAACTAGAAGAAAAATAAAGAAAACAATACCCTAATCTATCACACTACAGCCTCATAAGCATTAGATACTTAGAAGTAAACTTATCAATGGAAATGAAGGACCTATATAATGAAAACTATATTTATTAAAAGTAATAGAAGATAGAAAAACATGGAAAATATTCCGTGTCATAGGCAAAGTATTAACATTGCTAACATGACCATTTTACCCAAACATACAATTCAGTGAAATCATTTTCAAAATTTCAACACTATTCTTTAAAGAAATAGAGAACATATTACTTAAATTTATACGGAATGACAAAAGATATGAAATAGCCAAAGCAATTTTTAAAAAAAGTATCACTTTCTCACATTCTCAGTCTTCAAACATCTGTTTTCTACAAATCTATAGTTGTCAAAACAGTATCATATTGGATTAAAAAATGCACATATAGACCAATGTGATTGAATTGAAAATCCAGAAATAAAAACTTACACCTACTTGGACAGTTAAGAGTATGTACCTGGGGAAAGGAACGTCTCTTCAATAAATTGTTTTGGAAAACCAGATATACAATACAAATGAAACTAGACCTCACATCATACAGAAAAATGAACTCAAAATATATTAACGGCTCAGCTGTAAATCCTGAAGCAAAAACATACAAAGAAGAAAACACTGACAATACTTGTCATCACATTTGACTCAGTGAAATTTTGGAGCTTTATTTTCAGGGGAAGCAAATGCAAAAGTAAATAAAATTACATTGAATCAAAGAAAAAGAAAAACTCCACACCTTAAGCAAGGAACTCATTAAAATTAAAAGACACTCAGCAGAATGGGAGAAAGTATTTGCAGCCCTTATACCTAACAAGGGACTAATTTTCAAGATTGACAAGAAAACATACAATTCAACAAAAAGGAAACAACCTAATCAAAATAGTAAGAAGCACCACGTATACCCTTTTCTAGTAGATGGATATATATGGGCAATAGGCACGTGTAAAGAGTATTTCTCTGTTATCAGAGAAATGCATACCAAAAGCACAGTGCTCTATCATCTCATGTCTATGAGAATGTTCATATAAAAACACCCAGCACAATGAGTGTTGTTGAGGGGTGGAGAAAAAGGAATCCTCATACACTGCTGATGGGAAAGTAGACTGGTCCAGCTCTTACATAAAAACTGTATAAAGATTTATCATAACACTAAAGATAAAACTAGCATATTATAAGCAATTCCATTTCTAGGTATCTACCTGAAGAATGCAAATACACAAATTCAAAGGGATATATGTTCATTGCAGCTCTATTCACAATAGCCAAGTTATTGAAGCAACTAACTGCTCAAAAACAGCTAATATACATTATATCATGGGATACTCATCAGCTATATAAAATAATGAACTTCTGCCATTTCTAACAATATGGATGGAACTGGAGGACCTATTTCTAAGAGAAATAATTCAGAAGGAAAAAGACACATACAAGGAAAAGATAACTCAAATACCAGAATGGTGCCACTTATATGAGGAATAATGAAAGGTGAAACAAAGTTAAAAAAAAAAAAAAAAACAGAAGTAAATGCTAGAAATAGGAAATTTCAGTCTACTTATGAGGGAGGGAGAGGATGGAGAAGGATGGAGAATAAAATTGAGAGAGGGTATAGAGGACAATGCTGGAGTAAGGAGGCTTTCATGGCAAATTTAGTCTAGTAACATATATATGAAGAAATGGGATCTGATATTTCTGAACATATACAGTGTATAAACAAAGTCTATCTTAATAAAAATTATAAGTAAAACAAAGATATAAAATATAAAACAATTTTAGAGAAGATAGAATAATAAACAATAACTTACATTAGTAAATATTAATTATTAATTTAAGTCTTTGACATAACCTTGACTTACAGTAATTGGTACAAGTGATACATATACACTCAATGCACACTGACTGGATATAAACTAGAATGTGTTTCAAAGTGGCAGACTTCTCTATTAAAGGGTATTAGATAAGAAATAAATTTTAAAAACAAGAAAAACTTCAAAGTATTTAGCAACATGGAACATACAATTAAATCAGGATATAGAAAAGATAAAACTGTATTTACCTAATTCTTACATAAAAATATTTAAAAAACACTAAACTTTCAAAAAACATGATGAAATAAAATTGGGTTCTTCATTCTGCAAGATTTCTAAGGAAAAGAAACATCATTAGATAAAATAACAATGAAACTGTTTCACCATATTTTGTACTTTGGGTCCTCTTTCCATGTCCTGTGATGGAGAATGCTAATAAGGAATAAAAATGTATACAACATTATTTTGAGGGCAAGCAGTTAGGTACACTGTGATTAATCTTAAACTTTGTGGAATCCAGATGGGACAAGTAATCAGATTTCTTGTGGGTATTTTAATGGTACCCAGAGGGTATCAAAATCACTCTCCATATGTTTAATATCCATATAGCTCTGTTTCTTTGAACTGCTACTTTAATCTTCCTTTTTATTGCTATACATTTAAATTGATGTCTTTTCTTATCTACAGATGAACTCACAGGCAATATGTGAACACTTATATACATCTCTTTCATTTTACTGTTTTTTCTACTTATTTCATAGATATTTTTGTTGTCTGATCAGTGTATAGCCATCATTCAATTGGAGCCTGAAAGTTTCTGGTCTCCTGTCTATTTGCTGAATATGCTTTTGATTTTGTGAATAGAAGCATGAGGGACCCACCAATTTTCTTGTGCTGGTAAAAATAAAAAGGCAGCAAAATAGAGAAAGTGAGCAGATTGTGTGTAAATCTATGAGAAAATTTTAAGTGGTCCTAAGTTAGATTCATTATGTTTGGTGTATGCACACATGCTAGGTTAACTTACATTATAATGATCGGAAATAATATGTCCCCATGAATTGTTTGGATGTTGCTGAGATTTTAGTAGTGTTGCATTCTTTTTTCCTGATAAACAATGAACTTGACTTCAAGTCAAACTCCAGGAAGAAAAGAATGATCAACCCTTAAAAGACCCTTTGATAGGCACACCATTTAGTAGTGTGATAATTACAGAGGGAACACAGAATATACAATTTAAAAAACATAAAACTAGAACATTATATAACCACTTTTGTAGTACATGAGGCAGGCAGCATGTTACATATTGCAGAGCATTTAATAGGGGAAAAAAACAAAACTGTTAATTATCTTGCAATAATTATTCTTTTCTCTGTTTAGAATGAAAACTCCTGAATTCTAGCTGAGTATGACTACTCAGCAAGAGACGACATTCTTAAACTGCTTGCGGTTGTCCTTGGCCTTGTGAGTAAATTTGAAAAAAAGCCTAGCAGATATAAGTGAATTGTGCAAGATGAGTCTTTTTTTTTGAAGGCCAAGACAAAGACAGTTGTTTCTGACTTATTATCTTGTCAGTGACTGAGAAATGATGGTTTGTAGAATAATAAAGGAGGCCTCACATGGAGGAGGGTAGAGAGGCCTCACTATCCCTAAGGAAGTCATTTCTGGATTGTTGTTTAGAAAATAAATACTATGTTACCTAGGCAAATTAATTGAAGCTACCACATTTTGAATTTGTTTGTCTTAATAATTAAGCTACTACTTCAAAACATATGCATCTGTAAATTCAACCATTAATGACATACTGTTGAAAGCAGAAATTAAGTCAGTATAGATTAAACCTTCTCGGTAGATACTAGTGAGGCATCTAAATGAACAAAACAACAGAAGTTACACCACATAGTGAATTCTGACTTAATGCCATACATTCCTGTTAATCTTAAAGTTATTGTGTTTGGAATTGAGAGATCATATACTTTTAGCTCTTATTTTTCCTGCCAGCAACTTTATGGGCAGTGTAAGAAATTTATCTATGATCTGGCTAAAGAACATTTAGAAGTACACACACAATCATTCATGTTATGGTGTGCTTGACCTTGCAGTGGCATCTTTCAATAAAAATTATTACTTCTGATTTACAGAAAAAATACATATATTATAATATCATAAATTTCAATTAACATTTTTATATCTGAATGTGACCATATGAACAAGTATATACACATATGCTTATGTACAATTTAAGTGGCATCTGTTCTACACTTGTCTCAGTAAATTTGATCATTTTTAAAATTATATTTTCATATTTGTTCTATTGGAAAAAACATCCTATTGAATATTAGTGTTTTACATTTTTTTTCCATTATGTATTGAATCTGTTCTCAGTGACTTGAAATCATCATAGAATATAAACTTAAAAGCATGTTGTATATACTAGTTCCTTATATACATTGTGGCAAATGCTGCTTTTTATATTTTCATGAAAAATATTTTATGAAATAATGCTCAATATTTTCTCAATTTTTGGCAAATTGATTTCTGTTTCCTGTACTACCAGTAAGGCTTGTTCATAAGGTCAGCTTAAGGAAAAAGTAGGGTATTATAAAACAGGCAAAACTTGATACATATTCTTATTTCATCTAATGAATAATAAAGTAAGAATGAGCAGGGAAAACATGAGATTTTATCTTTGTTATCCCTAGCCCTTATGAGTATACATCAAGGCACGTAGTCTTTAGAAACACCTCATAATCATGAGGGTGATGAAGTACTAGAAATCCACACCCATATTTCAGGTAAAGCATCAAGTAAAATGCGCAAATTGATAAATGAAACTATTTGGTGATAACCACCCATCAACCTGTAGCTATTCCAAATAACCGTAAATTCTTAGATGCCATAAAAGGAGAATGTCAGGAATGATAGTTACTATTTGTTGATATAGTAGAGATCATGGACCAAGAATTTTCCAGTAGTTACTATTTGTTGATATAGTAGAGATCATGGACCAAGAATTTTCCATAGAGAAAAAAAAAAAAAAAAAAACAACTTACCAGAAATTTGGTTTTGAAAATACATGCCAACACTTACTCAAAATGCTGATGGAGACAAATCTTACTTATTAAACTACCCAGTTCAGGCTATAGACCAATAGATGGTCTAGAGGACACTGTAGCTCCAAAACTGGATTTTTCTTATGCCCATCACTTATTTTTCTTGGTTGTTACTAGGAAATGGTTTGACTGTGCTTTACTATCTTTAGTCTAAGAAGTGACCCAGACTAGTCTTGCCTCAGGAAAATGAATCAAGAATCTAGAAAATCCAAATATTCTGTATTATAGGGGCTAGTAGTGGGTCAGAGCCATATCAGTAGTTTGAAGAGGGGAAATTAAATATAAAAAAATAGTTCTTTAAAGATTATTTCCTACTAAAATCATAAACACAAAACTAATTAATACAGAGGTAGTAGATATAAAGTTCAGTTATAATCTCTATGACTGAATTATCCAAGGAAGGGAAAACTTGGTATAATCTACTTCAACACAAGGGTGACATTCACATTTCATTGGAACAGGAGTTACTGTGACTCACTAGATAGCAAAGAAGTTGAATGAGGGTCCATTGACAGGAGCTAGTTAGCAGGAATTCACCCACTAGGTGCCAGCAAATCTTACAAGGAAGCTTCTCTGATGTCAATGAAAATCACTAAAAAGTTTCTCATGGGAGTATTGTGTGAATTTTTCTACAAAGATGCTAACAAAACTGCTAGAAATCTATTTACTGAGCTGCCAGCAAAACTTGCTGATGTGTCACTGGGTCTCTTGCACATTACTGGTAAAAAATTTTTTCACTGACAAGAAATTGGCCCATACCAAGGAGGTAATTCTGACAACTATAGATATACTGGTTGTAAGAAGCAAAACCCCAGAATCAGAAAAAGAAATGCCTCCTGTTTGCAGTGTTCCTCCTCTGCTCTTAACAAACATAGCTTATAATTATGCAAAGGATGAAAGTTTACAGGCCCCAAGTCTAGTATCACAAATTACAAATTAGGGCAAGAAGAGCAAAGTGAAAGCTGAGAGGCAGACAGGGAAACAAATTGATGACTGGCTTGCACATTCTGATTCTACTTTATATAAGAGTTCTTGTAACGAGGACACAAATTTCCTCCGTCCATTCAGATGTGTAAGTAAAATATAGCTTATATCTTTCAGCCTTATCTTCATATGCCAAAGTTGCTGAGTAGAAGAAAAATATATTTTACTTCAATCCTTTACATTTATTATAAAGTTATTGCTTAAACATTCATTTTAGATACATATTTTAAATTTCCCTTCACTCCTACAACTCTCTTCCAGAGATGACTTCAAAGATGTAAGAGATAATGTTTTTGAAATCTCAAAGTAAAGATTTTAGTTTTAAAAAATGTGAAGTTTTTGGAGGGTTATAGGAAAGGAGTATTATTTTTTATTATTATTATATTTAAAATTATTTTAATTTTTATTATTATAAAGTTTATTCCAGTTGACAATTTAGGCCATAAACATGTACATGAAATTTCCATAAAAGGGATGAGTATGTGGGGGGTTAGGAGGGGGTGGAGATGACCCTGGAAGTGAGACCTGCAACCATAAAATACATTGAAGAAAGCCTGGGCAAAACCCTTCATGAATTTCACCTCAGAAATCCATTTGGGGAAACAACCATGGCCGGCAAAAAAATGAAGGAAAACATAAATAACTGGGACTATATAAAACTAAAAAGTTTCTGTTCAGCAAAAGAGACAATAAACAAAACAAAAAGAAACCCAACTGTCTTGGGAGTAAATTTTCGCCCTCCAGACAAGTGACAAGGACTGATAACAAAGATCTACAAAGAGCTCCTACAGCTCAACAAAAACAAAGCAAAAAGCCCACTCAAAAAAATGGGGAGAACTAATTAAAAAGACACTTCACCAAAGAGGAGATACAAATGGCTAATAGGCACATGAAAAAATGCTCCATATCACTAATAATCAGGGAAATGCAAATTAAAACCACACTGAGATACCATCTTACACCAGTAAGAATGGCCCATATAAATAAAACAAACAACAAATGTTGGCACAGATATGGAGAAAAATGAACTCTCTTACACTGCTGGTGGGAGTGTAAACTGGTCCAGCCACTATGGAAGGAAAGGAGTATTATGAAGG